>JADBJO010028600.1:0-19940 GCA_016801955.1 Conus betulinus | reverse complement strand
AAGGAGCCTGAAGAAACTTTTCGCCAGTATGGAGAACGACTTGTGTTTTCGAATACGGGATCGAAGCTTCAGAGATGCCCATGGACTGCGTACTCCTGGAGCAGCTGTCCAATTCCGTGTCCCAGGAGAGTTAATTAAGCTGGGTGAGAATCGGCCCAAGACATTCACTGAGGCCGTCAAGATAGCTGAGGCATTTGCTGACGCCCGTCGCCATTTTCGTGCTCCACCCTCGGGTTCATTCAGGCGGAATTTACCAGTGGATTCCAGGGGACCTCCCAAGCGCTCTCCTACAAAGGGGGAAAAGCAAGAAGCTCCGCTAAAGCTGGCTTCCACCTCCAAGACCTGCTTCGGATGTGGGAGACCTGGCCATTTCTTGCAGGATTGCCCAAACCGGAAGACCAAGCTGGGGACTATGTGCCGGGAGAGAACAGGTCTCTTATGGCGAACAGAAACTGGAGAAACCGGTGTGTCCTCCATTCCCCTCCGTAGTCCAGGGAGATATCGTCGAGGCCATCCGCGATACCGGAGCCACCACCGTCTTCGTCGATGCTCATCTGGTACAGGCAGGCGCTCGACGGCAAGGGAGCAGCGCTGTATTGGGGGATAGAGGAGAGTTTCCGTGTGACTCGGGACAACGTCCTCATTGAGGTATCGACTCCGTACTTCAGGGGAACTGTGTGGGCCGTAGCCCTGTGTCAGCTGGCTTACTCATTGTTGATAGCCAACGAGGTGACCTTCGAAGATAGCACGAGCCGCCAGGTATCGACAGAACTGCCGGAAGTCGTAGGAGTCATGACCCGGTCACAGGCCTGTAGGGAGCAGGAAGCACTGAAACCTCTCCTGAAACCGCCCTCCCAGCTTGATTACCATTAATATGGATCCTGAAAAGGTGCGGACCTTGCAAGAGAAGGACCCAACCCTGAACGCCCTGCGAGGATTAGCTGGGTAACCCTGCCCGTGAGACCAGGAACCATAGTGTCCAGTTCATCCGATGCAAGGGGATCCTTCATCAGAAGTACCAATCTGACAGGGTCCAAGCAACTCAGCTTGTGGTCCCCAAGCCATTGTGCCCTACAGTGCTTAGGCTCGGACATGACACGCCCATGGCAGGTCATCTGGGTACCCAGCATGCCTTGGAAAGAATCCAACAGGATTTCTATTGGCCTGGCATTACTTCGGATGTAAGAAATTATTGCAGATCATTGATGCATGCCAGAGAGTTTCACCAAAGGGACGGACCACCAGGGTTCCATTGGGATCAGTTCCCATGGTCAGCACGCCCTTTTCCAAGGTTGGAGTGGACCTCATTGGACCCATCACTCCAGCATCTTCTAGGGGACATCGATACGTGTTGGTGTGTGTGTGTGTGTGTGTGTGTGTGTGTGTGTGTGTGTGTGTGTGTGTGTGCGCGTGCGTGCGCGCGCGCGCTAAATCTGTCTTCGTGCTTGTGTCACTGTTACTTAGTGTCACTGTGTGTGTGTGTGTGTGTGTGTGTGTGTGTGTGTGTGTGTGTGTGTGTGTGTGTGTGTACGTGTGAGTGTGACTTCATCATATATTATGGCCTTTTAATAGTTATAAAAACTGTTTTCAGTTAATTGCTTCTTCAGTCTTTGTGTGTGTCTGTGTCAGTGTGTTGGTGTCTGTGTCACTGTGTGTGTCTTGAGAGAGTATGGGATGTTATTTCGGGTTTAAAGTCTGCACCACCATCAGCCTCGGTCCAGGGGCCATTCCATACAAACAACAAATAAAATTTTTTAATGGGTCCATTAGGGGACAGTTGCCCAAAAAGACCCTTTTTAATTCTTCATTTGTTAGAGTATGGTGTGTGTGTGTGTGTGTGTGTGTGTGTGTGTGTGTGTGTGTGTGTGTGTGTGTGTGTGTGTGTGTGTGTGTTTGACCTTCCATCAAATTAAGTGTTAGGTTTTTGTGTTCTTTTTCAGGATAAACCCAGGTTTTCCTAACGTCATCGGGTGCATTGACGGAACCCGCGTGAAGATTCCAAGCTCCAACGGAGGGTGACCAGGGATACGTCAATCGCAAAAACCTTTCATTCAATGTGCAGGTAAGATTGTCTTTTGTTCTTGAAATTTAACATGCAGCTGAACTGAACAGACTAAGAATCACAAATCCCTGTTTGATGACTTCACAAGCCTTTTATGTTTGGGTTTTTTTTTGGTTGGTTGGTTTTTTATTTTTGTGTTTTTTTTTCTTTTTTTTTTTTTGGGGGGGGGGGGGCTTGTGTTTAGAACAAAATATAAATAGTAGCATTTTTGCTAATTTTCATTTCAAACAGGGTGATGTTACATAGCGCGTAAGACAATTGTAAGTTTTACTTAGTAACGTTTCAAAACGAAAGTGAGTGGGCGAAAATGAAGCCAAATTTAGGTGTTTAACTATGGCTGTGGGGTGCATGTCTCTCTCTCTCTCTCTCTCCAGTGGTAGCTAAGCACTGCACTCTCTGGCTGCTCAACAACCCCTGTCCCGTTGTGGTATTCAAGGGGTGCCAAGGAATCGAAGGATGCTTGATAGTGATAATCCGGTGTTGATCGGTTGAGAGCTGTGGCTGTGCATGAGGTGCACACACACGCACACGCACACGCACACGCACACGCACACACACACACACACACACTGACTGACTGAAACCATTTACTGTCAGATTAACATAGTTTGTACTGGCATTTTAAGAGGATTTATAAACCAAAATAAAATTGAGAAAACGAACATAATACAAATAACATCTGAAAGACATAAAAATCGTAAAGGAAAAATTAACAGGGAAACATTTAACATTTGTAAGTAGAATATTAAAATCAGAAATTGTAACAATAAACCAAATTACATCTTAACTGTACTCAGAATAAAAACTCTCTCTCTCTCTCGCTCTCGCACACACACACACACACACACACACACACACACACACACACACACACACACACACACACACACTAAACGCCCCCTCCCCTACATACACTCAAAAAACTTATCCACACAAAAAAATGTATAGACGTACGCAGAACATGCACTCGCCTATAAAATAAACATCAAATTCTCCCTCCCTCCCTCTCTGTCACTTTCATAAATGGAATAATGCGCCCTAGTACACGTGAGAGTCGGACAGCTATGTCATGTAACAAATTCTTTGCTCTACGTGTACATCAGACCACTAAACCAAAAAAGAAACAAACAAAAAAGAAATCCCGTTAGAAATATCTGCCAAGTGGATGAGACTTGATCAGATATACAGCCAAATTGGCTAGACTGGCACAATGTTTGCTTTCTTCCAAGCCATTGGGCAGCTTTCCGGACTTCCAGCATAACTGGAAGAACGCTAATAATTTTTTAAAAAAGCGTTGTGGAAAATGCTTTATCATGTAAGAAATGGGATCAAATCCTGTCGCAATTTTACCGGATTTTAAACGGCGAAGTGAGTACAGAAGCTCCTCCATTGTTAGATTTTTATTACTATATAACGTGTTGTCATTGTCATGTGGTTCAATGTGTTTCTCCCTTCGTTTTCAGTTGTTCTTCGTTTCTTGCTCTTCTTTAGGCAGATGTTCAGTCTGACTCATGCTGCCAAAGTGTCAGCAAATAATTCAACTTTCTCCTCGTTTGTTTTTATAGATTTTATTGTTTTCGATCAAGACAGGATCTGGGAGATGAAAAGAACCTTTAGATTTTGATTTCTTTCCAAAGTAAAGCGCTATCGTTTGGGTGTTTGGAACAGTTGATGACTAAAGTTTTTGTAATATTGCTGCTTTGCAAAAGCAACAACTTTGTTACTATATGTGTTAGCTTTTTTGTATTCAGCATGTAAATGTTCCACTCTGCTTTTAGGCTGCGTATGACGGCTTATCATCCAGCTTTTGAAGGCCTTAGTTTTCGCACCCACGGCGACTTCACATGCAATATTCCACCATGGGTTTGGATGATTCTTTAATTTGACTTGGGATTGCAGAATCTGCAGCCTTAAGTATAAGTTTTCTTAATTCAAAACAACAGTTTTCCAGATCTTCTGTTGGAAGTTCTACATGGGAGATAAGCATGAACATGGTGCTGACTGTGAGACTCCTCAAGGGATTCAGACCACGCTCGCTATTCCACTATATTTCTCAAGTCAGTTGGCGTAGTGGCCATCTTGCTGCCAGCATTTGATGCCAGATGAGTTAAGCAGGTCTGTTTGTTAAATCATGAAGATTAAGCCGCACCGTCAACAGTTTTTGTGACAGAAAAGGACAGTGATTACATTTTGCTAAGTGTAATATTGACATGGACCGCTAGGTATTATCAGAGGATCAGATTTTTCTCTGCCTCTTGCCAGTGTAGTATTGCAATGAGGGAAAGATAACCAGCTTTGTATTCAAGATGCCAGGACAGCAAACTCCGACAGTTATTTTCTTTTTAATCACATCAAGTATGTTTGGATGATGCAAGAGGAAAAGGGATTGTTGCAGTGGGGAAAGGAGTTTTTACGTGTGTGCACCAGTGTCTGGAAAGTGTTTTCTGCTGCATTGCACCTGTGAATATAAAAGTGACGTCTGTTATTACCTTTGTTGCCGTTTCCTGTAGAAAGGACGTAATCCCAGCACCCATCAAACGGTTCAAGTTTATGTGCTGGTCGTCTTGAATTTTGATCACACATATGTGCAGCTTTAAACAAACAAAAGCCGACCCAAAGGAACCCTGAACCATTTTCATTTTTGACTTGTAGATAATGAAGGTCAATAGAAATCAGTTTGTCAAAACATGTTGGTAAATTTGCAGTGTACACAGAATTGTCTTTGCCAGACCCAGAGGAACCCTGAAACATTTTCTTGTAGATGGTGCAGGTCAGTAGAACTCATTTCGTCAAAACATATTGGTAAAATCTGCAATATACACAGAGTTGTCTTTGCCAATTTGTAAATTATCCAAGTACCCTAATTTTCTTCCTTTTTTTCTTTTTTTAAAGGAGAATCAACAGATTGTTTAGATGCACACCAGTTACATGCATATCCATACACTGACAAATAGGCATAGTCAGTCACCAAGATGCATAATCATGCCCCATCCAAAAAAGCAAAAAAACCTTAACATGTGAACTGTATGCACACTTTAATTTTTAGACACGCACATTTTAAGATTCAGCTTTTGTTGCCGTCTCTCTCACTCAGGTGGATTCCATGGACGTGATTTCGGTGAAGTCGGCTACAGACTTTGCCAAGCAGCATGCCATCAAAAACGGCCCCATTCTGCTGAAGTGTGCCACCTATCGTTACCACGGCCACAGTATGAGCGACCCTGGTACAAGGTCAGTCCTAGTATGGAGTTAGATCGATGCAATGTAAGGCTTGATAGTGAAATGTAACATAGCCTTTGACCATCGATTTGTGTCAAACAAAATGTACCAAAATACTAGATTGATTTCCTAGAGTGTTAGTCTGCAGTAGTATTTACATCAAGGAAAAAGAACTGCAAGTTCAGATTGTACATCAAGACGTACTTGAGTGTGCACATGTCTTTTCTTCATGTTTCGGACCACGGTCACCCACAAGTGCAACGAAAGGTTCCACACGTCAGTGCTTCTCTCCTAATCTAGTTCTATCTCATTGTCACATTAGAGTCCAATTCAGTCATAACTAAGCACCAGTGCATTATTGTCTTGCTGGTCAGCACCTGGCCTGCTAGACTGCTGATAATTACAAAGGACTGGCTCTTGGTGTCATTTATCTTTGCCGTCGGTCAGTATTCAGAAGCCAACAGATGAAAGCGTTCCTTAAATGTTTTAAACTTGTTTTGGAGGCAGTGCAAATGGTGCCCACCAGAACTAAATCTACCTCCTCAAAATGACAAAAGCAGACCTGTTTACCAGTAGACAGTTTTACAGTATTTTGCATGCATGTTTGGTGAAAATATGATAAACAAAACAAAAAAAATGTCGGAGAAAGTTTTGTGAGATGACAGTTTTTGAGCGATAATTGCATTCGCAAATGTAATCTTAGCAGGGGCTTGACCATGAATTTTTGTCAAAGTAGCAGAGGAAACAAGTTTGAAAGTAATTTGTGTTGGAAAAAACTAAGATTGGGTGGTTACTACCCGGACAGCTTGTGAAAAAGTAACAAATGCTTGCCACACCCCACCCCAAGATTAAAATTTAGAGAAATTGAAATTTGGAATTTGTACACTCTGAAAAAAAAATTGCTCGTTTTTTATTAAGTATATCGGTGGCAGTTACAGGGTAAACTGTTCTGTAAAAGGTGTCATGTTCAGCCTTTCCCACCTCGATTGTGACATGCCTGTTGTGTCAACTTAACGAACAAAAGGAAGTGCAAGCTTTAACTTCACTAGGAAAATGTGGGTTGATGCCTTCTCTTCATGGAAAAAAAAGTGAATCATCTGACTGAAATGTGAACAGTTTAATAACACTCTGAAGAGGAAAGCGTCCTTCTTGGTGGGGAAACTGTGTGTAATATGTGTTTACCAATTTTAAGCCTGCAAGGTAAATGAGAAACAAACTCCCCACCCTTATCTCCACTCTTTTTCTGGCAAGACCAAGCATAAGGTTTGCCATGTGGTGAAATGCCAGCCTATGTCAACTCGGTTCAATTCAGTCAATTTTATTGTCCATTGGAAATTTTTCTGCTGCTCCACATCATTTCACAAGTACGTAAGACATTACAAAAGACATTATATATAAATCGTTACATAAAAGCCTATGTTAGTATATGTATTTATATATACATCACTCACACACCCCACCCCCATATGCACACACACACACATGAAATAAACATTAAATCCACAAGACATGAAACATTACATAGATTATAAAAAACAATACATAAAAACACAAACTCACCCACACCAAAGCCCAAACATTAACCCCTTGACTGTCACTATTTTGTATCAATTTTGTACTTCTGTGTGCCGGAGCAAAATTTGACCTTTTTGCGGTAGGTTCACCAATTTGATCAGTGTTCATTTATTTGTACAGACATTTCTTACATTTTTGGCATGTTTTTATTTTCTTATACCCAGGGCTATAATACCTGCAAATATTTGATTTTGTTCATTACGAGTATAATAATCTTATAATTCAACTTAAAAAAAATCATTTTGCAAGCATACAAAACCTCACAGCAGCAAAACAAAAAAACATACAAACCCAGTAAAAAGTGGTTTTAGTGTTTACTGAACACCTGTGTAAATATCTGGTAGCCAAGAAGTCGCCTACCACAATGGTCTTTCATGGCGTTTATCATCTTTGATCATCATAGCAATGACAGAAAAATTCAAGTTCTGTGGCCTTTTGTAGTTGCTTGCATGGCAAAGATTTCAGTTTTGTCAGGTTTAGGGTCATCAGCTGATGGTGTACGTGTATAGAAGTGGATGCTCGCTCAGACTGTAACCATGACAATTGTGATCAGCACAGGTCTTAGCGGGTGGCGTCATGCATGTATTGGATCAAACCAGGCATCACTGAACACGGCCACAATGACTCCGGTGTCTTGTTTGGCAGGTTGCTTATTCCTTGCCTTGTCATGACCTAGTACGGATTGCTGTAAAAGTGCCTGTGCTGGAGCCGTGGTATGACAGTGCTTGGTGTGGCTGTGTTGTCTGGTATCACTGTTAGTATTCTTAGTGGTCATCAGTTCTTTGTGTGTGTCCCCCCAGTTACCATACACGTGAGGGAGGTGCAGGAAGTGTGGCAGAAGAGGGATCCTATTGGTCTGTGGAAGGAACGCATTGTCACTGCTGGACTGGTCACCGAGGAGGAGCTGAAGGTAGCTTTGTCTGAATGAGTTCAGGAGTACATCTGTGTGCTGATAGTTTGTAAATATCTAGAGGGACAGTGAAAGGGGAGAAAAATGAGTGTACAAGTGTTCTGTTGTGCATGTGCATGCATGGATTTAAATGGAAATTCACACCGGTGAAAAAGCTTCAAAAAGTTCTGAAAGTGATTCCAAAATTGATCTTATAAAATGTAACAAAAGTTACTTTTTTCACAAGAGAATGAAATTTTGACTAGTAAGGGAAAGAACTGCAGCATATCCCATAACCGAGTTGCCTACTCGGATTGATTTTAGGATATTGGCAAGGGCTGCAACCCACCTCCAAACATGTAAATAAAATAGTATTTGTGGTGAATTACTTATCTCCCTCAAACTTCACATAGTGATAGATTTCTACATAACATTATTGAAAAGATTATCATCTGGTCCGATTGAACAGCTCACATCTTTTATCAAGGCGCGACTCTGATGGTGTAATTACAGATGATTTTCATATTTTAGTGGCACAAGACAGGTCACATGACCTGGAGGCTACTCAGCAAGTGGCACCACACTTGTTTACACAATATGGAAGGAACTCCTTCAGTTTTCAGAAGTGCCAAATAAGGAATTCTTTAGGGACATCAACATTGTTTGAATAGATTTATCTATGGTCCAGAAGTGTTCATAACGGTGACTTTTTTAAGATGTTTCCAAGCAAGCTAGTGACTGGATCATGGGTTATCAGTGCAACTTGGGAGACAATTGCTACAATTTACTTTTTATGTGACACTTTTCTTTCGGAGAGGAAGACATTGAGGAGAGCAAATAGGATTGAGGAGAGCAAGAGAGATCGACAACAGTAGCATGTCACTTCAAATTCTTTTCTGCCCCCGCCTGCATACATTGTATGTATGGTTTGGTGATCTCAGTGTCCCTGCTCATCTTTCCTGATTTTCAGTGTTGAAAAGTTTCATCCCTGTATTTGTAAACAAAAGTGTGTGCCAGATCAAGTTGAGCACAACACTTTTATGCGTTTGCATGCAAAGAATTAGAGTGGAATGTGTGTGTGTGGTCTTGAATTTGAATAGGCATGGCACTTCAAATTTTGTTGATATTCTCTCAATTGTGATGTTTCCCCCCCCCCCTTGTTTTTATGCTTGTTTGTTACTGCTGCGTGATTAGCTTCTCATAGGATCAGGTTTGACATGCCATTGATCTGATCATGCTTCCGTGGACATTGATCAAAACAAAACTTGCAGGAGGACTTGGGGGGGGGGGGGGGGGGGGGGGGAACATGCAACTTGGCTCAAATGCGGAGTGTCAATACAACACTGACCTCAGCAAGTAGACATGCAGCTGGAACACATTATACCAGCTGTGGTGACAAAATGGGTAGCCTTGGGGATGGGTAGCCTTGGGGATGGGTAGCCTTGGGTTTGACTCCGGCTAGACCCATGTATTTGTGGATTTTTCTGCTGTGGCTCAGTTGGGAAGACTGGGACCACACAGTTAAGTGCCGTCCACTTAATGGATGCGTCTGAGAATGTTGCTTTAAGTTCCTGACCAACATTGCAGGTTTTGTATGTTTCTGGCTGATGCTGGGATGTATCAAAGTAAGTGTAGAGGACAGCCCTGTCATGCAACTTCCAACCTGAATGGAAATGTTTTGCATCATGGTTAATGGGGCAAAAAGAAGAAAAAATGGACTTCCTTGACCCTTAGTGTCTCAAGCTTTAAGGTTTGAAGTCCATGGACGATGCTGTGAGCAGTCCATGAGAGGCAGTCTGAACTGGACAGAGGTAGTTGTATACACTATGCCTATCTGAATTTCGGTGCAGATGTTGTGGTTGAAAAGGAAAGAGCTTGTTAGAGGACTAGTGAGGGTAATATGCATAGTGAAAAGTTCCAAGCTTTTGTGTAGGCCTTTCGTTGTCATGCACAGTGAACACTTTCACGTTTTCTTTAGACTTATTGAAAAAATGAAAAGGAATGAATAGAATAGGGATGGATTTAGACTTTTTGCTTTCCTACATGAGTATGTATTAATTTTCATAAAATGCTGGCCATGAACATAGATCTCAGCAGCCCCCCTCCCTTTCTTCTCCCAAGTCTTGACACTTTATCCATTAATAGTAATCAGTACAATTAATTCCTGTTGCCTTCTGCCTTTTCAGAAAATCGATGGGGAATACGCAAGCAAGCAAAGATCGATTCAGAGCTTCCATTGGACGAACTGTGCAACGTCTACACTGACCCCCCAGCCGACATGAAAGTCAGAGGCTGTGACCCTACCATCATTGCCAGCTCAAGTTAATCAGTCTAGTGTACACCCTTGACTTTGCCACTCCAGATTCCCCATCTGGGATTTCTTGTATGCTCAACAGCTATGAGCTGCATTCAGTGGAGCTGTCGGTCCATTTGGTATTTTGAAGGGAATGTTTATGTAGTCTTTCTTTTTGATATGCATATTAGCTGTAGTGTGAAATTCTGACTGTTCAGTTTATTGAGAAAAGGGGCAAAGACATTGAGGATCAATAGTAAGCGTCCATGTGAAAGGACTTGGTGGTTCATCAGTATTGCTCTTTAAAGAAGCCGATTTTAATGAACCGTGACTGGATGGGGGTGTGTACACTTAGGTTTTTCTGCTCATTCTTTTTTTTTTTTCATGTTTATGAAAAGGTTGATAAAAATCTTGTTTTTCAACATATTGTACTGTGGTTCACTACTGCAATAAGCGACAGTAGTCTGCTATCCCAGGCAGGGATAGTAAACCACTGTTGCTTACTGTGGGAGTGAGCCGCAGTGTGTTAGATTAAACATAATTTTAGAAGAATTTCCTTGACAGTGTCCAGTTTGATCATCCGATGTAAAAGACTGCAGGTGGAGGCCCATATTGAGAACTGTAGAATTGCTAATTCACAACTGCTTTATGATGCCGTTTCCATTCAGTTTATACGTTTATAATGTAAATGTGTATTTAAGCTTTGCACAATAAGAAAGACTGTGCCAGATTTGCTTTGTTCATTGGAAGAAAATGAAGTGTACGCAAAAGTCAAAGCAAAACATCACACAAAACAAATTCAAGGCAAATCCAGTATCACATTTTAACCATAGAATGAAAAAAGTCGGAGATCCAGTCATTCCACCCCATGGTACAAGCGAATTTTTGCATTGACAAATGAAACGGTAGCTGAGAAAAAAATTTTGGGGGTGGAATAGCCTATCTCCAAGTTGGAGATTCAAAGGTTCCACCCCATGGCAAGAGCAAATTTTCAGTATCTTTTATAACTATCATCAATGTCTAAAATATTACTATACAAACATTACATTCTTGTGGCACTAGTAAGAGTAGGGACCCCTGCTTTAACTGATCATATAGAGCTTCCTAGCAAGGATTTATTCGACAGACACCAAACATAAAGTTAAGCACAGTTTACATGTACCCGCATAATTTCCAAAATATAAAAAGCCACGATTTTGAAATTGGGAACAGATTTAATTCATTATCTTGTTCCAACGTACATTGAATTTCATTGGGATCGAATGAACGGTTGTTGATTTACAGACAATTAAACAGAGGATGGGTCGTTGATGGGTACAGTATGAAATAAGCCTTGATAACATTAGAAAATAGAAAAATTACCCGCGGTCAACACCATGTATTGTGACAGAACTTGATGCCACCACACCATCTCCCACTGAAACAGATATATTGCATATATATAGCAAATACCACAAAAATTGCACCTCTCCCCCCAAAAAAAAAAATTTTCATACAAAATAAATCCCGTGGTGACTAAACGAATTCCATACCTGCATTTTGCACAGCAGCTTTATGTCGCAAAGCCTACATGAAATATTCAAGTGCTAGAGCAAGCTTATGCTCAGTCTTACATCGCAGATTGACTAAGACAGAGGGATACATAATGACAGGTTCAAACTTGTTATGCTGGCCACAGCGGACACATTTCTGAGCCAATCAACACCAACTTTGGCTCATAGCATCCAGGCTGCAGCCCCAAGAGGTCCAGGGGAGACATTTTGACCCTATGGAGGAAAAAAAAAAGCTTGAATATGCTATTGAGGAATTGTTTTTTTAAAAAAGGGGAGCACAAAGAGAACGCTTGCTCGCGATAAAAGCGAGCGCGTTGGGACAAGCGCTTGAAATGTTGCTCCAAATTTGCTTGTGCCGCACAAAAAGCACGCTCGCTTTATCGCGCCTGCGATTTGAAGCGACGCTTGGAAAGCGTGAAGAATCAAAAGTCAATTCTTTCTCGCGAGCAAGCGTGTTCCTGGTGCCCCGTCGCGTGTTGGATGTTGGTGAAAGTTGCACCAGTTCTTTGTTATCTTTGGTTCAATTCTTTCTAAGATGTTCTTGAATGTCTCTTGGCTCATTCACAAGTAGGAATGAAAACGAGAAGGGCTCCTTTTAAGCAAAGGAAACAATTTATGGTATTCACTTTCCATTCGCCTCCTTTGATTAATCATGAACGCCCACTCTTTCGCGTTTTCCTAGGATAATTTTCGGCAGAACACTGTCCAGCAACAAAAGTTCGTCTTCGCGCTTGAATCCGCCATACTGCCAAATGACCTAGCACTACCAGTCGCGAGCGCGCTGTACAATCTTTCTCTTTGTGCACCTCAACGCCAAGCAAGCGCTTTCTTTACAAGCGCTCGCGCTATCGCAATCACTCGCTTTATCGCAAGCGTTCTCTTTGTGCTCCTACTAACTGGATTTATTGACACCAGTCTCTTGTTCTGAAACATACATGAAGCAAGTTTCTTTTAAAAAAAAAAAAAAAAACAAAAAAAACAAGAAAATCTTTGTGCTGTAACAGTAAAAACAAACAACCCCCCACACACGCACACACTAATACAGAAGTAAAGTGCTTAACTGCACAATTATTCAGTTGTTTACTTCACACAGACCACAACCATGGTGTACACATACATTCTCTTTCTCGCCTCCTCATCCAGACCATGATTGAATCATTTGATCCAAACAAACCCCTCCTTCCTCTCAGTCATCCCCTAATATCTTTCACCTATTGAAAATATATTTTATCAATTATTGCACAAAGCACAGGCCTTTGCACACAGGGGGTTGATTCATCCCTTCAAAAAAACATTGTTTTTTTTTTGTTATGCGGCAACCAATGATGGAATCTCACACAGCAGTGTGTAATCCAGCCTGTGTCAACTGGTAGTGCGCACGGGGGTCTTGGTGACCTCGTTACCGCGCGGGATAAAAAGTGCAAAGTTGCGTTAACTGTGCCTGTTTTGCATCAAGCTTGCTGGCGACACAAGATGTGTAAAATGAAAAATTCTTTTTTCCCCGTGTGCAAGAGCAGTCTCTCAAGTGAGTTTTATGCCCCTTCTTTTGGCTGTTTAAGCGCGGGGTTGGTTACTGTCAGCCCTTTTCTCACCATGCCACCACGAAGAAAAACTTAGCACCTTTGACAAAACCAGGGCGATTGCGTGGATACAAGATGGCATTGCAAAGGCTGAAGTGGCGCGACGACTTGGTGTGCATCATTCAGTTATTGTTAGACTGAATCAGCGTTTTAGGGCGACCAACAGCGTTGAAGAGAGGCCACGGTCAGGTCGGCCTAGGCAGACTACTCCCAGAGAAGATCGTTTCATCGAGAGGCAGGCCCTATTGCAGCGGGATACCACTTCCACCAGCATCCAAAGGCAGCTTCGTATGGCAAATAAACACCATCCTCAGCCGTCAAGCCATACGAAACCGTCTTCACCACTTCGGCCTCAGATCACGTCGCCAGCTGTTCGACCACGACACTGACTGCTAGCAGCCCATAGGCTGGCTCGCCGAGCTTTCTGCCATCGTCATGTGAGATGGAACCAACAACAGTGGTCCCAGGTCCTCTTTTCAGAGATGAGTCGCGGTTTAGTCTTGAACACAATGACGGCCGAACTAGAGTTTGGAGGCGTGTTGGTGAACGTTACATTGATGCAGCTGTTCGCCAGACCAGGGCCTTTGGGGGAGGATCTGTTATGGTATGGGGTGCCTTCAGCCTCCACCACAAGACACCACTCTACCATATTGATGGAAACCTCACAGGCATCCGCTATCGGGATGAAATCCTGGCGCCTTTCGTTGTTCCGACCATGCAACGGATAGGACCCATGGCAGTCTTCCAAGACGACAATGCTCGGCCACATAGGGCCCGGGTGGCCGAAAACTTCATTGTGCAGGCCGGCATCAACAGGATGATCTTCCCGGCGTATAGTCCCGACCTCAATCCCATCGAGCATATGGGGATGAGTTGGGGAGACGTGTGAAGGAGAACCATCCACCTCCCCAGAGACCGCCAGGAGGATCTCTTCCAAATGCTGCAACTGGAATGGCAGAGAATCCCTCAGAGGGTCATCAGAACACTGGGTCAACTCGATGAGGAGTCGCTGCGTGGAATGTCTCGCCAATGGCGGTGGCCACACCCACTATTGAAATGATTTTGTGAACTGAACAGATTTTGCGAACTTTGATTTCGACCCATCCTCTGTTTAATTGTCTGTAAATCAACAACCGTTCATTCGATCCCAATGAAATTCAGTACATACTGAACCTATGCTACAAAACAAAACTGAAATCTGTGTGTGTATACTGTAAGTTTTCCATTCACAGCCTCAGTTCTACATCTTCACATCACACAAGTTTTTGCCTGAATGTTTATTGGAAGCAGCATAAAATCCTCAAATGGAGCTAACAATGAAAGGAAATGAAGTCTAGGGAGACTGACAGTGAGACAAAGAGGTAGTTATCACCCCTGGGCTCAACAACATGTAAAACATAAGTATATCACCACCATACACCTGTGTTTGTGTATGGTGTGTAGGCTATTTGTGCGTCAGTTTAACATTTGAGTTCAACACACTTAACACAATAACAGGTTCAACACAGGGAAAAACCAACAAGACAGGTGCCTCTGTTTCACAAAGTAGTAGATGAAGAGTTGGGGAAAAAAAGAAAGAAAAGTCAAATTACTCGCATTCACAAGTCTGGGTGATTCTTGAATCTCTTTTGTGCACTGAAAAAGACAAAAATACATAATATCAATCAACACATTGTTCAGGCAAAACAAAAACAAAATAAAGACACAAGAAACTGCACTTCAGTATTAGCATGTCACTTTAACATTTTTTGCTTGAAATCCTTCAGGTATTACAATTATGCGTATCAGTAGAGGAATGCCTTCCATTTTACACTGAAAAAAAAAAGCATTACCATCTATTAGTATCATTACGATAAATCATCACAAACATTGGTAGTTTTACTAGTTCCCACTTTGCTTTCGAGGTAGTAATCCAGTGATCTGCACACTAGAGCTATATAAAGGATATCATTTCAAGACTTACTATCAATTAGGACTAATGTTCTTCTACTTCATTTGCATTCTATCATCTATCATGTCATGATTTTGAAACTATGAAAGCAAGTTAAATTATTGATAGCTAACCAAAACAGCAGCCCCACAATTTTTTCTTGCTTTGCAGCATTCATATCACACACACAACATGACACAATGACACACACACACACACAGCCAGAGAGAGAGAGTGTGTGTGTCGGTCTCACACTCGGTTACACACTGATCATTGATTACACTTTTACTGTGTCACGTTAGCCTGTCAATGAAAATTAATGAAAGATGTCACAGTCTGACATAAAACTGACAAGTGACATTGACAACGGTAACAGTTACACATTTCACACAAGGCACAGAATGACGGATGGACAGTGATACAGTTCACAGAGAACAACTGTAACTAACACCCAAAATCATTGGCACAAACACTGAAACGGTAAGTACGATCGGTGGAACACACAACAGTTCCATTGTACATGCTACATACCTGCAATGTCAGATATCGGCGCAGAGCCCTCACCAAGGATGGCGTTGACGAAGTCTGTAAACGGGTGAATTTTCTGCGGAGGCCCACCCCCAGTCTTCGCAGCAGTCCAGTCACTCCAGTCACGGAGCGCCACGCCACACCCCAAGGCTGACACATCAGCTGCAACCCTCTTCCATGCTCTGTTCTTCTTACGGATCATGTTGCCAGTATTTATCCGACACAACAGAAGGGTTCCAGTTTGCTGTGGGAGTTTTGGGTCAATTTATGCAGTCAGTGCTCACTACCTAACTGCATGGACAGTGGGCAGGGGAAGTGGGGGCCACCACACTCACTATTTCAGACCTCTAACCATACTTTGGCAGCCCTACTTTGGAGTGTGGTGGGAGGGGTTGTACTCTAGGCATGGGGTGGGGAGGGGATGGGTGGGAGAGATGGGGGGGGGGGGGGGGTGGGGGGGGGGGGGGGTGGATCAGAGGTAGGACTGAAAGTCCACCACCGAGGCTGATTGAATTGCCTCAGGTGGGAGCTTATTGAACTCCTTGATGGTGCGGGGGAAGAAGGAGTGTTTACGGTAGTTCTGCAGCAGCTGACTCCATGGCGTACTGGTGTTCATGAAAGTGCCGAGTGGCGTATCCAGTTTTCAGGAGTCTTGGCGCATGGTTGGTCTCAATCATGATGTCACCATGGTGGTATTTGTACAGTGTTGTCAGGCGGGTTCTTCTTCAATCTTCCAGTGATGTCCATCTCAACTGGTCAAGCTTTCTCCCACGCTCGATGTTTGGTTGGTATGTTTCTTCCAGCTGAGGTCGGTGGAGATGGTGACACCGAGGTACTTAGCGTCGGTGGAAGACTTCAGTGGGTGGTCTCTCAGAGATGTTTTCTGCCATCGCTCGCCAAAGTGTAGGGCCTCACACTCGTTCTGGTGGAAGGACATCAGCCACTTTTCTTCCCAGTCAGCAAGCTTGTCCAGGTCTCTCTGCAGATTGTGCTGGTCGGCGGCTTTGGTGATTGTCTTGTGACAGGCCGTGTCGTCTACAAAGAGCCGTACGGTGGAAGTCAGGCCCTGGGGAGATCGTTGATATAAAGCAGAAGAGGAATGGGCCGAGGACAGAGCCCTGGGGGACTCCTGACTCTACAGGCACGAAGGTGGAGGTGACACCGTCAATGACAACTGCTTGCCTCCTGTCACTTAGGAAGTTCTGGATCCAGTTGTTGATGTTGCTGGTGATTCCGTAGTGCTGAATTTTGTTGGTCAGGATTGAGTGGGACACCTTGTCAAAGGCATTCGCAAAGTCCATGACTAGCATGTCTGTCTGCTTGCCCTTTTCCCTACTGTAGGTGATCTCATCCACAAGGCCTATCAGTTGGCTGACACAGGACCGCTGCTTTCTAAAGCCATGCTGTTCCCTGCAGAGGATGTTGTTGCTCTCTGCATAGCCCATGATGTTGTGCTCCAGCACCTTTCCAGGTATGCTAGTTAGAGAGATGGGACGGTAGTTTGCTGGTCTGTACCGTTCGCCTTTCTTGAAGATGGGCGAGACATGGGCGGTCTTCCAGTCTAACGGAACAGTGCCAGAGTTGATGGAGGACTGGAACAACAGCGTAAAGGCGGGTGCGAGTTCGCTGGCGAGCTCTTTCAGGAATATAGGGGTGATGCCGTCGGGGCCGGGAGCCTTCCTGGTCTTCAGGTTTCTCAGCAGCTTTTTGACACCCTCCTCCCTGATGGTGATGGTACTGCACTTTGGACCGTTGGTATTGAGGCTGAGCCCTGTCCTGGTTTCGAAGTCTTCAGGAGTGCAGGGTTTCCTCTTGCTGTATGCCGACTGGAATCGGCGGTTCAAGATCTCAGCCTGGCCCTGGGCGTCCATTACAAGGCGGCCATCAACCTTCAGGGAGAGACATTCGTAGATTCCATCTTCTTGCCTTTTACGTAGCCCCAGAATGCCTTGGAGACTCTGCCGCCATCTTTTGTGCTGTCGTTGATGAGGCGAGCTATATGGGTCTAGTAATTCCTGCGAAGTTGGCGCTGGACTTGACGCTTCAGCTCTTTAAGTTCCTGAAGGTGTCCTGGGTCGCCAGACTTCTTCCATTGCAGGTACAAACACCGAGACAAAACCCAAAGAAATACAGGTACGAAAGTAGATCGCGCTGAGCCCACAAGGTTTGTACCCAGGAGGTGATCTTCTTGTAGAAGTAAGTTTTACCGACGACATGTATGTGCGGCCCCAGGTCAGATCACCCTCAAAGTAGGGACAACTGACAGGAACTGTAGCTTGTGGGAATTCATCCAAAAGAAACAGCTCACTGTAATACCTAGCATCTGGCTATCGGCAACTAGTCGCTTGTGAACACCACAGATGGTAGCACCAGTGTCACGCAATACAGAACTTAAAGTGCCATTTACAGAACCAGATTCCAAGTTCAACTTCCCTGTGAACTCTCCTGCAGCTAAACAAACGAATGAGGAGCGAGTAATCGAACAAGCAGCAGTAGAGTGTTTGTCAGCTGACTTGACGACTGTTGAACTATCAGTCACAAAGGGGCACTTATCCGGTGACTAAGATTACAAATCTTACATGGGTTTCTACCTGACTTCCATGAACATTTGGAAGCCACATGCCCTGTCTTTTTACAAAGAAAACAGACAACACTGGGAAAATGTATTTCCTGATGAACCTCTAGTGACTGAATACTGATGAGCACCACGACCACGGTAACGGTTACCACTACTTTGACTAGCTGGGGGCTGGGGATTCTGAACAGGACGAGGGGCAAAAAAATACTACGACCTTTATCTGACTGACCACGAAATGGAGGTCTATCTGACTGTCCAGAAGTACTATTAGAAACAGTGGCAAAAATATTTACATCAGCCTTTCTGGAAAGGAGCTAAGTGGGATGGGCACGCCTGTGTGACTCAGCAGACTTGATCATAGCATTAAATGGTTTTCATCTTTTTCACACAGAAAAGTAGCCAAATCCTTAGAAACACATTCTAAAAAATGCTCTCTCAGAATAAGATCGACAAGACCTTGAAAAGATTTCTCAATCTTGGACAATGAAATCCAATGATCAAGAAGGCGTCTCAGTTCCACTGAAAAAGTTTCAAAGGGTTCATCTTGCACTAGGCTTTGACTCACGAAAACGCTCACGAAAACGCTTACGAAAACCGACTGGAGTACACTGAAATTTCTTCAAACTTTCTTTCAACAGTTCATAAGAAACCACAGAGAGCGAGCATGCGTTTCGAACCTGAACAGATAGCTGTCAATGTCATCTGTTTTTTCTTTAAAGGGAGGCAATTTGGGAAAGGTAGGACGAGGGGCGTTTGACCTGGATACGCTAGTACTTTGTCCTCACCTGAAATTAATCCCTGACGAGAAATTTCTAACTGTATTCTTTTAGTTTCTTCCATCTCGTGTGCTCTCTTGGCGGTTTCTTCTATTTATTGTGCTTTTTTAGTTTCCTCTATCTCTCTTTAACTTTTAACTCTCTCTTTTAGTGTCCTCTCTCTCCTTTCGTCAAATGGTTTCCTCCTGCATTTACATTTGTCTCACTCTGATTCTCTCTTCTCTTTCTAAATCTTGCGTAATACATTTATCAACATACTCCAATAAAACCTGTCCTTCAAGACCAAATGCCTTACCACGTTGTAAATATTTAGTGAAAGTTTGATCTTCGTCCACAGAAGACATATTGAAACACTAAGTCAGTGGACCAAATACAATCAAAAGAAAGTTTTAGACACTATGTCCACTGAAATATATTTCAAAGCGGTTATTATTATTTTCTCACACAAACATTTATATCTATCACACTTTAAAAAAAACGAAAAAAACTACAACTAATTTTGAAAAGGAACGAACGAAAGTAATAACAGAAGTTTACGGGTTTGGGAAACGCAATCAATGATAGGTAATAAATGCATCAATCAATAACGGCAATAATGAATAAACATATGCAAAAAAATCAATCAACAACGAATAAAAACATATTCATAACTCAACCAACAATGAATAATCATATGCATAAATCAATACACAAATGCATATATGAATCGATACAGTCTTGTGTTTTCTTTTTTTTGGAGAAAAAGGGGGGTTACTCTTTTTTAATGGCCCAGGCAACCAACCATACACATTCATTCAAGAGAAAGAATCCTCAGAACGCTACAGAAGCAACACAATCCCCAAGTGAAAAGGTAGAAAATAGAAACAATCAGAAGAGTAACAAAAGATAATCAAACTAAAGCCCGCAGAAGATGAAGAACTAGGCCTCGTATCTCCAGAAACTATACAAAGGAGATAC
>JADBJO010028599.1:0-19941 GCA_016801955.1 Conus betulinus | reverse complement strand
AGAATGAGGATGATTAAGATGATGCTACGGATTTCCATTTCGGTCTGAGACTACATGACAGGGCTGTACTCTACGCTTCCTTTCATAATATATCCCGGCGTCAACCAGGCCCGAGAGATACAGGCACCTGCAGTGTTGTCAGGAAATTTGAGCAACACTCTCAGAAAAACGCATCCATTAAGTGGATGAAACTCGACTGTGTGGTCCCAGTCTTCCCAACTGAGTCCGCAGCAAACTCACTCTGGGTAGAGCCGGTCGGGGGCAGAAAGAAACTAAACAACACAATGTTTAGAAATGAACTTTGTCAACTTGTCAATCAAATGAGTTTAAATCAAGTTGCCCACTATTATGTGTAACAGACCGTCACATACTGTATTGGGTCTGCAACAATCAGCATCACACATCACACATACTTCACCAACACTGATGAATGTTTCAGAACTCTTCCAACCTATCTGATGTACATGCTGTGTGGAAGTAAGGTGGAATTCTCTTTCGTCCATCTCCACAAAAACAAAAGAGTCTGGACTGATGTTTGACACCTCTTTCCTCCTCCACCTCTCCCTCTTTCAAGTTATTGTTTTGAGAATATGTGTAGGCGTATGTGTGTTTCAGAGAGAGAGAGAGAGAGAGAGAGAGCCAGAGAGATAGTTTTTAAATGAACCAGAATAAAAAATCAGCCTAACCATTTGAAGTTTTGCAATGCCAATCAACAAAATAGCACTGAACTTAACAGCCATTTAGTCCCATGCAATGTCGGTCACGTTATTCACAAAGCATGAGACACAACACAAGCTGTGTTGGCCAACATTTGATGCAAATAAAGCGTTCCAGTGGATTCAATAAGCAGCCATCCACTTGTTCTCCATGTACTCCAGAATCATGGTGGATCTGTTGACTGACTGGCTCCAGTTCATTGTGAACGTCCTGTTCGTCTCTGCCCCTAAGTTGCAGTGCCCCATACTTCAGAGGCATCCCAGTTACTCAGCAGGCACGAAACAATTGAACTCTGTGCTGTATCACAAACTATGTGAAATGTCTAGATCTGGAGGAACACTGATCGACCAGGCTCATCATGAGCTGAATACTGAAGTGAACTCCAGCTGACGCTGTCCATAACCAGTTTGTCACTTTGCTCTGTCATACCCTGCGGTGCACGCACGGTGACCAGGCCTTGAAAGATGTCCACGGAGGCCACGCTGGTCAGGATCCAGAAAGGAATCATGATGAAGTAGAGGGACAAGGAGCGGATGTACTCCAGTTTTAGGCAGAGCAGGAACTGAGACAGAAAGACATGAACAAGTCATTTAGTCCATTGCTGAAATCAGAATGAAACAGACTGTATCTGTCCAGTGACTGAATCTGTCCAGCCCTGGCACCTCTGTCATGTAGTTAATCTGTTTCTTGACTTGTATTTTTAAAATACATAGTTGCTGTATAATGCTGAAACATCATTAATTTATTTTGTACTTGCTTTTCATAACTCCCCCCCCCCCCCCCCCCCCCCTACCAAGAAACAAAACAAAACAAAACCCACCCACTAACAAATACTGTTTGACTTTTCAACTATCTCTTAGTCTTACTCACAGTCTTAGTTAGATATTGACACAGATTGGTCCTTTTTTTTCTTTTTCTTTCTTTCTTTCTTTTCATTTTAACATAGTACATGTATAAAATACCAAGAGACATTTAACCTAAAAAGCATACATATACACTAAAAATGAATGCATATGGACAGACATTGCCAAAGCCCCTTCTGCTTCTCACCCTATATTACATGTGCTGTGTGTGCACCTACACACACACACCAAAGTCAAACATAGTGGCTTGACACCACACTGTGCAGGGACAATGTTTTAAGAGAATGTTGTGTTTTTGTAAACAGATGAGTTCACTGGGCCAGAATCCACCACTAAATAACACTCTAGCGTGAGTTTTGTGGCATTGTGTGTGTAGTTGTCAAAGATAACAACAGAGATACTACTAGTACAAAGTAAATTTCACTCACAGAAACACATGAGCAGGACCAAAGTTTACAGTGCATCATTAAAAGAAAAAAAGGCTTTCCAGCTTTTCTCTCTTTTACAGGTTTAAAGAAAAAAATCGATTCAAAAGTGTCAAAAACAATTCAGTACACGTCACAGAGGGTGAAAGAGAGAAAGGGAGAGAGAGAGAGGGAGGGAGGGACAGAAAGAGGAAGAGAGAGAGAGAGAGAGAGAGAGAGAGGAGACAAGACAAGACAAGACAAAATTCTTTATTTACCAGGATAATATCTGATAAGCACTGACGAGCTTTTTTACATCCAGTCCTCGCCCTGAGTAGAGACTACAGCAAGCAGTAAAATGAAATAATGTAAGAAAGCAAACAAAGCGGTCATATAATCATAATGGAACATCTAATGAAAACAGAAGAGAAATGAAAAAAAAAAAATAATAATAATAAACAAACAAAAAATAAAAATGAAAATAACAATAATGAAGGGGAAGGAGAGTGAGGGGGTGGGCTGGGGGAAGATGTGGAAATGTACTACAATGTACAAGAATTAGCATGTAAAAAAAAACAGACCATAGAATGACAAAGTATGTACAGAATTTGGAACACACACACATACATGCATGCACACACGCACAGAGAGAGAGAGGAAGGGAAAGAGATAGAGAGAGAGAGCAAGGCACAACATGTAATCATTTTTTGAAAGGCATGAAAATATGTAGAAGGTATTTAGCAAAGTGAGATGGAATTGGGGGGGGGGACCAAAAAAAAAAAAAAGAGAGAGATTGAGCAAGAGAGAGATCATAGAGAGAAGGTGGAAGGGAGAAGGGGAACAACAGAAATGGAAAGTAGTAATTAAGCGTAAAAAATGTGATGATTTGAAATGGAAATTAAAACAAAACAATTAGCATTATAAAAACAGACAGTAAAATGAATACGATAAAGTATGAACAGAATTCGGACACACACACACGCAGAGAGAGAGAGAGAGAGAGAGAGTGTTTAGCTCCACAACTTTTATAAAATTACCACATGCACCCTTCCTGTTTTTTCACTATACTGTCTAAAGTCAGATGTACTTGTTTCTTGCACGTTAAAAAAAGTCCCCCCCCCCCCCCCCCCCCTTCCCCTTCATACTCTTCTAGTTCGATTCAAATTAAGAGAAGGGCCTCTTGTCAATACACGACACCTACATATTAAGTAGAGAAGATAATTTGTAAAGCCCCTGAACTTAGGAGTGAGAGAGAGAGGGTGGGAGAGAGAGAGAAAGAGCTTGAGGCACTAGGAAATCCACCCACTGCTGGATACCAACTCCAGAACCAGCCTCTCCAGAGCAGCAACAACACAAAGTATCTCGGAGCGACCCTGCAAAGCAAGGGCAAATGGAACAGGCACGTAAACAACATATGCGCCAAAGCCAACAGGACACTGGTCTTCCTGTGAAGGAATCTAAAAAAAACACACGGCAGGAAGATAAAAGAAATGGCGCACAAAGCACTAGTAAGACTAGCGCTGGAATACGCCTCTGCTGTCTGGGACCCACACACTGCCCAAGATATCCAGGACATAGAGGCCATCCAACGTAGAGCGGCCGCTTCGTCATGAACAATTACAAGCAAACATCCAGCGTCATCATCATGCTGGAAGAACTAAAATGGCCACCCCTTGAGATGAGGCGGAAAGCGGCATGTCTAACCATGTTTACAACATGATGAGGTGGAAAGCGGCATGTCTAACCATGTTTTACAACATGAAACACAACACAATGGCTGTAAAGTTCCACCATCTAAAACCTCTCTAAACAGGATCAAGGAGAGGCCACAACCAACAATTCAGCATGATAACATGCTGGATGGAACAAAGAAATATGTCGTTCCGCCCAATAACATTAAGGGACTGGAATCTGCTCCCTCAGGAAATAGTGCAGACCTGTCCCAATGGCAGGTACCTTCAGTAGGCATGTATATTATCTGCAATTCCGTAAATCCAACTCCCACCCCCCCCCTCCCCCCTTTACCCCCTCCCCACTCCACCCTTCTCTGTACTCTATACCCTCCTTCATTATCTCAATAAAAGGTGTTTTTTTTCTTAATTTTAGTCGTCTTCACCCCAAACATAACAATAATAGCTAAACACTTGACTGTGGTTACTAACGAAGACGAAGAAGAAAGAGAGAGAGACACACAGAGAGAGAGAGGGAGGGGGGGGGGGGGGGGGGGGGGGGGGGGGGGGGTGGAGTCTTGAAACAAATGCCCAATGAAGATTCCCGGTCAAAAACTTTTTAATTACCTGGAACAACAGTTTCAGTGAGACCGCAGCAATAAACCAACTTTTCCTCCGCACTGTCAGATCAGAATGATTTCGATCGTAGCCATTTTTACAGTGAATGATAGCATGGACTATGAGGTAAATTATGACCACCAGATCAAACACCCACAAGGGTGTGAAAATAAGAAACCAGTTCCAATTAATTTTCGCGTCCAGTTTCAACACCAAAAATATTAGGAAACCCAAAGTTGTGAACCACGTAAACACACGCTCTGTGAATCACCGCCATTTTGTTCAGAATTGAGTATGAATGGTTTCCCTTGAATAACGAGGTCATGAAGATCCGTTTCCACAGTTACAGATTAGGTCATGTGGATGTATGTATGTACGTAGTGTGTATAAGTATGTATGTATCTAGAAAGAAAATAAAATGAAATAAAAAGATACATCCGAAGATGCAGTTGGGACCTAGAGAAGTACTGTCCTCTGCCGAACAAACCAGCTGGTTGCAGTCGTGCACCACCCTTGGAAGCCTGCGCTGTGTCCACATGGGGTGCTGGCACGCACACGGCATTCCATTAAGGCATCAAGGGACATAATTGCTCCCTGGCAGATGCCATTGTATAATGACTATTGGATGTGACACGACAGAACCTCCACGGAGCGCGGCCCCATGGGTGCACCAACCCACATGACTGCAGAGCCCACTGGTGAAAAAAAACGCCAATGTAAAGCAACTGTCATGAACACCCGACAGCCTCACTCGTTGATGTTTCTACTGACAGGTGAAGACAGTACAACTCCAGACATGCTTTCGCCATGAAGTCTTACATGTTCTCTAAAGAGAATCCGGATCACAATGTTTCTGGCTGTCAAGCAGGACTTTCTCTGTGGTCAGCAGGTCTTCCCTCACCGTCACTGTCCTTTTTGAAAACACTCCAGCAACTATGATAACGGACCCTCTGAAAAATGCCTGATCATAAAATAGGATCTGAACCCGTGGCAGTCTTACCTGGTTTTTAGATGATTAGGTGAAAAACCGGAGATTTTGCATCAACACAAGATCATCTTCAAGATCAGCGAGTTCAGCCTCACAGCTCAGAGGATCGATCAAAATGTGTGCCGAGACTCATTCCCCTCTACAACAAGACTGGACGGGAGAGCATGAAGAAGGCATTGACTGACTTCCACACAGTACTAGTGGGTGATGTAGACAACCTCACAACGGAAGAATTGTGGGTCAAATTTAGAGACACCCTCTCTCCAATACAACAAAACCCTTCATTCCCCACAAGGTTGCACGGCAAAGGGACAACAAACCATGGATCACTGCTAAGATACGTCGACCGGTGAAGAAGAAGCCACCGTATCTACAAAAAGATGAAGAAGCAGGGTTCAGAAGAGATGAAGATAGAGTGCAGGTGACGTCATAGGTTGATTCAGCGCAAGATCCGTCGGCTGCTAGGACTACATCAACAAGACCATTACAGGTGATCCAGACACAGCTGAAGGTTCCCACTCTACGAAACGCTTTTGGACTTTCATCAAACACCAGCGCTCCTCCAAATCCGGTGTTTCCCCTCTGAAGATTGATGGACGACTCGTGACGGACCCCAAGGCGCAAGTAGAAGTCCTCAACAGTCGGGTTTTTCAGTCTGTCTTCAGAGAAGGAAAAGAATATACAGATGAAGAGTTGCATGCTAAGTGCCAAATGAGTGATGCCCCAACTGTCCATGGTGCTCACTGATCTTGTCATCTCAGAAGAAGGCATTAGGAAAATCCTTGCAAATCTGAATCCCTACAAGGCATGCGGCCCCGATCAAATCGGCAAACGACTCCTCAAATACTTGCTGCAGAAGCCGCTCCGATCCTTGCAATCATCTTCCAGTCATCCATCGACACAGGCGTTGTACCAGCCGACTGGAGAATCGCCAGTGTTACTCCGGTCTTCAAGAAAGGAGAGCATTATGACCCATCGAACTATCGCCCCAGTTTCTCTCACAAGTGTCCCATGTAAGATCCTGGAACATGTCCTTGTAAGTGCTCTGATGAATCATCTTGAGAGTAACCAAATCCTCAAAACCCGAGCAGCATGGTTTTCCGCAGGTCTAGATCATGCGAAACACAGTTGCTGGACTTCACAGAAGAACTGAGTAAAAAACATGGAGCAAGGACACCAAGCTGACATTGTGATATTAGACTTTGCCAAGGCATTTGATCGGGTGAATCATAGCTTGCTCCTCCATAAACTGCACCACTACGGAGTTCAGGGCAAAGTACACCCAGTGGCTCAGGGACTTCCTTTCGGATCGGCGGCAGGCAGTAGTCGTGAATGGCGAAACATCAGGCATTATCAGTGTGAGATCAGGAGTTCCCCAGGGTTCGGTTGTTGGACCAGCACTTTTCCTGGCATACATCAACGACTTACCGGAGCAACTCACCTCACTGACACGTCTGTTCACTGATGACAATGCTGCCTATCGTCTCTCAGCCACAGACCATGACCAGCACCAGCTGCGACAGAACCTCCAACGATTAGAAAGCTGGGAGCAGAGTTGGGACATGGCCGTCCATCCTGGGAAGTGCTCCGTTCTGTCTGTTACACGCAAAAGAAACCACTGCAGAATTTGACTTCCGGTGCATGGACAAAGCCTGGCAAACGTCACATCCATAAAGTAGCTTGGCGTCACCATCAGCAAAGACCTGAGTTGGGATCAGCACATTGATTCCATCTGCGCAAAAGCAAACAAAACCCTCGGCTTCTTAAGGCGAAACTTAAAGATCAGTGCCAGCCAGTTAAAAGAAACTGCCTGCAAGACCCTTGTCCGCCCCATACTCGAGTATGCCTGCATAGTGTGAAACCCGTATGCGCAGTGTGACATTGGGAAACTTGAAGCAGTACAGTGAAGGGCCGCTCGGTTGTCGTAAACCGGTACCACAACACGTCAAGTGTCACCGCCATGATTGACAAACTGGGGTGGCCTTCTCTTTGACAGCGCAGAAAAGACTCAAGACTGGCCATGCTGCGCAAGAGTCTGGAAGGCCGGGCACTATTGTCCCTTCAGGTAGAGACAAGTTGACACCTGCTTCTACCAGACAGAAAAGAGGACACAAGCAGCAACTCAGCCTAATGCAGTGTAGGAGACAGTACCGACAACATACGTTCCTTCCAAACACCATCCGGGACTGGAAACGACCTGGCAGAGACGGAGAGGAAGGCTGGAACCCTTAACACTCTCATGTCAAGGGTCCCACAAAAATAAAAACTAAGAAATAGTTAGTTAGTGTAGGTAGGATTAGGTCGCCACCCCATCCCAAAAAAATTACAGTAGTCTGCTGATGAAACCCACATAAAGTAGGACTCCCCCAGTTTTTATGTTTCTCCACTGTCGTAGGTCTTTATCTTCCTACACTGGCTTTCCATCTCACAACAAACTCCATAGTACGGCATGGTAATCAGCCTGTTGATTGGGGCCCGTCCAAATGGATGAGATGATGATGATGATGATGATGAGATGATGATGATGAGATGATGAGAAGAAGAAGAAGAAGAAGAAGAAGAAAAGAGAAGAGAAGAAGAAGAGAAGAAGAGAAAAGAAAAATTAAACTTAACAGTTATTGCGGTTTAATCCTAATTCACTGTCCGTTGTCTTCATCTCGGGATGCTATAAATTCAGCCAGAGATTTAGGTCCCTGATTATGATTTCGTTGCTACTTGAAGGGGTGTTAACTTTTTTTTTTTTTTTAATTTGGTTTATGGATATCGTCAGAGGCAGTACAAGAGAATAAATGAAAGAAGAATGTCATTTCCGATGCCATTTCCACATGATGGGCAATTAACACCTTTATCTTTCTGGTCATTTCGGAACCACCGAATGCTGATTGTTTTCAGGCCACAGACTCTTGAGTCGAAATCTTGAAGCGCTGCCTCTGCAAGACTTGTTTGTAATGCATGGTAAATAGTTCTCTGGCTACAAAACACTTGTGAAGAAATAAAACCATCTATACTTGCCATTCCTGTCCAGCTCAGAATATCAGTTCAGTTTGTAATGCAAAATAAACTATCTGTAAACTCAGAATTAAAAGTAGACTTATATCCAACACCTTGACTCAACCATACCATACCATATCTCTTTTTCTCTAAAAAAAACAACAACAACAACAAAAACAAACAAAAAAACAAAACCAAAACTTTTCATGCCCAATTGGAATGAACAGATTCGTGCAGCGTTAAAATCACTTCATAAAGCTGTCTACATATTCTTGACATTAGTAGTGAAAACAGTCGATATCTTCCAGTTTCTTCATACTCCACTTTGTCTGAGGCATACAGAGGAACAGTTAGATCTTTTATGGCTAGAAATGTGATATTTATGGATTTGTGTACAATCATCTTATAATCTCTAAAAATTCAGCTGCATGTGTTAAAATAGGGCTCTGTATGCGAATTAAAAAAGTTTTCAAAATGAATCTGCATTCAAGTTTTGTCTGTGGCTTCATAATTTTTACTCCTTTCCTTCCCTTTCTACGGGGGTTCTAACAAAACGAAACTAACAAATTTGCCTTAAAAACATGTACAAGTGTTTTAAGATGAATTCGTTGCTTTAACTTCTATGTTTTCATAACATACTACTTTTCCCTTGAGGCTCATTCTGAAAATAATTGTCTTTTCAGGGTTTGACAGTCAAAAGAAAATGATGCGCTTCTCTTTTAAACAAGAAAGTTATTTTGTAGTCCAACTATTGTATCAGACAACAAAGTAACATCATCTGCAAATGACAAGAAAAGTAGGCCTATTTCAATAGTACCAAGCAAGCATTAACTTTATACGGAGTTTCCGTTCTCATAAATCAATGGCTAGTTCGCTAGTGTGCGATGAAGAAAAAAGTTTAAGCGCAGTAAGTTGACATAGTGCTTTAGCTGAAATAACAGGGGGAACGTTTTTTGATGATCTTGGTCAAATCATTAAGATAAGATTGCCACTTGAATTCCATTTGAATTCTCCATCTATCATCACACCTAAGACACAATGCTCATCTACCTGGTGTGCGAGAAAGCACTGTTCAAATGTTCGGCCTACTGTTAGCTGAAGAGAGAGCTGTTCGGTGCTTGGTAGGGTTCAAATGATGCCGTTAGGTGAAAGGGAGTAGCTATATTTGGGTGCTTTTGGTGAGTGGCTCTCATCACAGGTTTGGGGGTTTGGGGCTACGTGTATGACCATTGAGTTTGAATGACACCAGTCTGACACTTCATTTCGAATTTCTGGAGAGATGTTTCTGTTATTTGTAGATCACTGCCATTTTGTTTGGAAGGATGAGTCATCAGCAAATAGATCCGTTGCGACTTTCTCATCTCTTGTGTGATAACGGTAAATCATCGATGAAAATACAGGACAGGAGAGGGTTTAGTACGACACTTTGTAAGACTTGCATGTCAGGCAAAGTCTGTAGTGGAGGTCTGGCCATTAATTAAGCAAGCTATACTGAGTCCTGCCATTTAAGTGTAATTGGAATGATGAGGACTGTTGAGGGAGCGGTTCAAATGGATAAAGAGCCTCTATAACACACTGGACGGAATGTAATTATCAAAACAAGATCAAACGCCTTTTCAAAGTCAAGAAAACACCGCTCGTGTCATTTGTTTTTGGTTCACAGTTGAAAGCCATGATGCACACATCCTTGATAATGTTGTGCGGGAGGGCAGGAAGGGATAGAAACCAGATCCACGTGCGTCCGTGCGTGCGTGCGCGCGCGCGCGCGCGCGCGCGTGTGTGTATGTGTGTATGTGTGTGGTGTGTGTGTGTGTGTGGTGTGTGTGTGAAAAGAGAGAGACAGAGACAGAGAGGTTTTTGAGAAAAACCAAACGTTTTCACCATACCGATCTGGGTTGCTATCCCTTCCTTCCTGCCGCACAACATTATCAAGGATGTGTGCATCATGGCTTTCAACTGTGAACCAAAAACAAATGACACGAGCGGTGTTTCTTGACTTTGAAAAGGCGTTTGATCTTGTTGATAATTACATTCCTTCCATTGTGTTATAGAGGCTCTTTATCCATTTGAACCGCCCCCAACAGTCTCATCATTCCAATTACACTTAAATGGCAGGACTCAGTATGGCTTGCTTAATTAATGGCAAGACCTCCACTACAGACTTTGCCTGACATGAAGTCTTACAAAGTGTCGTACTAAACCCTCTCCTGTCCTGTATTTTCATCGATGATTTACCGTTATCCACAAGAGAGGAGAAAGTCGCAACGGATCTATTTGCTGATGACTCATCCTTCCAAACAAAATGGCAGTGATCTACAAATAACAGAAAAATCTCTCCAGGAAATTCGAAATGAAGTGTCAGACTGGTGTCATTCAAACTCAATGGTCATACACGTAGCCCCAAACCAAACCTGTGATGAGAGCCACTCACCAAAAGCACCAAATAGCTACTCCCCTTCACCTAACGGCATCATTTGAACCCTACCAAGCACCGAACAGCTCCTCTTCAGCTAACAGTAGGCCGAACATTTGAACAGTGCTTCTCGCACACCAGGTAGATGAGCATTGTGTCTTAGGTGTGATGATAGATGGAGAATTCAAATGGAATTCAAGTGGCAATCTTATCTTAATGATTTGACCAAGATCATCAAAAACGTTCCCCTGTTATTTCAGCTAAAGCACTATGTCAACTTACTGCGCTTAGACTTTTCTTCATCGCACACTAGCGAACTAGCCATTGATTTATGAGAACGGAAACTCGGTATAAAGTTAATGTTTGGTACTATTGAAATAGGCCTACTTTTCTTGTCATTTGCAGATGATGTTACTTTGTTGTCTGATACAATAGTTGGACTACAAAATAACTTTCTTGTTTAAAAGAGAAGCGCATCATTTATCTTTGACTGTCAACCCTGAAAAGACAATTATTTTCAGAATGAGCCTCAAGGGAAAAGTAGTGTTATGAAAACGAAGTTAAAGCAAACGAATTCTTGTACATGTTTTTTAAGGCAAATTTGTTACTTTCGTTTTGTTAGAACCCCGTAGAAAGGGAAGGAAAGAAGTAAAAATTATGAAGCCACAGACAAAACTTGAATGCAGATTCATTTTGAAAACTTTTTTAATTCGCATACAGAGCCTATTTTAAACACATGCAGCTGAATTTTAGAGATTATAAGATGATTGTACACAAATCCAAATATCACATTTCTTAGCCATAAAAAATCTAACTGTTCCTCTGTATGCCTCAGACAAAGTGGAGTATGAAGAAACTGGAAGATATCGACTGTTTCACTACTAATGTCAAGAATATGTAGACAGCTTTATGAAGTGATTTTAACGCTGCACGAATCTGTTCATTCCAATTGGGCATGAAAAAGTTTTTTTGTTTGTTTTGTTTGTTTGTTTTTTTGTTTTTTTTTTAAGAAAAAGAGATATGGTATGGTATGGTTGAGTCAAGGTGTGGATATAAGTCTACTTTTAATTCTGAGTTTACAGATAGGTTATTTTGCATTACAAACTGAACTGATATTCTGAGCTGGACAGGAATGGCAAGTATAGATGGTTTTATTTCTTCACAAGTGTTTTGTAGCCAGAGAACTATTTACCATGCATTACAAACAAGTCTTGCAGAGGCAGTGCTTCAAGATTTCGACTCAAGAGTCTGTGGCCTGAAAACAATCAGCATTCGGTGGTTCCGAAATGACCAGAAAGATAAAGGTGTTAATTGCCCATCATGTGGAAATGGCATCGGAAATGACATTCTTTTCTTATTCTCTTGTACTGCCTCTGACGATATCCATAAAACCAAATTAAAAAAAAAAAAAAAAAAAAAAGTTAACACCCTTTCAAGTAGCAACGAAATCATAATCAGGGACCTAAATCTCTGGCTGAATTTATAGCATCCGAGATGAAGACAACGGACAGTGAATTAGGATTAAACCGCAATAACTGTTAAGTTAAAGCAATTTTCTTCTTCTTCTTCTTCTTCTTTCTTCTTCTTCTTTCTTCTTCATCATCATCACATCATCATCATCATCATCATCATCATCATCATCATCCATTTGGACGGCCCCAATCAACAGGCTGATTACCATGCCGTACTATGGAGTTTGTGTGAGATGGAAAGCCAGTGTAGGAAGATAAAGACCTACGACAGTGGAGAAACATAAAAAACTGGGGGAGTCCTACTTTTTGTGGGTTTCATCAGCAGACTACTGTAATTTTTGGGATGGGGGGTGGCGACCTAATCCTACCTACACTAACTAACTATTTCTTAGTTTTTAGTTTTGTGGGACCCTTGACATGAGAGTGTTAAGGGTTCCAGTCTTCATCTCCGTCTCTGCCAGGTCGTTCCAGTCCCGGATGGTGTTTGGAAGGAACGCATGTTGTCGGTACTGTCTCCTACACTGCATTAGGCTGAGTTGCTGCTTGTGTCCTCTTTTCTGTCTGGTAGGAGCAGGTGTCAGCTTGTCTCTACCTGAAGGGACAATAGCCCGGCCTTCCAGACTCTTGCGCAGCATGGCCAGTCTTGAGTCTTTTCTGCGCTGTCAAAGAGAAGGCACCCCAGTTTGTCAATCATGGCGGTGACACTTGACGTGTTGTGGTACCGGTTTACGACAAACCGAGCGGCCCTTCACTGTACTGCTTCAAGTTTCCCAATGTTACACTGCGCATACGGGTTTCACACTATGCAGGCATACTCGAGTATGGGGCGGACAAGGGTCTTGCAGGCAGTTTCTTTTAACTGGCTGGCACTGATCTTTAAGTTTCGCCTTAAGAAGCCGAGGGTTTTGTTTGCTTTTGCGCAGATGGAATCAATGTGCTGATCCCAACTCAGGTCTTTGCTGATGGTGACGCCAAGCTACTTTATGGATGTGACGTTTGCCAGGCTTTGTCCATGCAACCGGAAGTCAAATTCTGCAGTGGTTCTTTTGCGTGTAAACAGACAGAACGGAGCACTTCCCAGGATGGAAGGCCATGTCCCAACTCTGCTCCCAGCTTTCTAATCGTTGGAGGTCCTGTCGCAGCTGGTGCTGGTCATGGTCTGTGGCTGAGAGACGATAGGCAGCATTGTCATCAGTGAACAGACGTGTCAGTGAGGTGAGTTGCTCTGGTAAGTCGTTGATGTATGCCAGGAAAAGTGCTGGTCCAACAACACCGAACCCTGGGGAACTCCTGATCTCACACTGATAATGCCTGATGTTTCGCCATTCACGACTACTGCCTGCCGCCGATCCGAAAGGAAGTCCCTGAGCCACTGGTGTACTTTGCCCTGAACTCCGTAGTGGTGCAGTTTATGGAGGAGCAAGCTATGATTCACCCGATCAAATGCCTTGGCAAAGTCTAATATCACAATGTCAGCTTGGTGTCCTTGCTCCATGTTTTTACTCAGTTCTTCTGTGAAGTCCAGCAACTGTGTTTCGTATGATCTAGACCTGCGGAAACCATGCTGCTCGGGTTTGAGGATTTGGTTACTCTCAAGATGATTCATCAGAGCACTTACAAGGACATGTTCCAGGATCTTACATGGGACACTTGTGAGAGAAAACTGGGCGATAGTTCGATGGGTCATAATGCTCTCCTTTCTTGAAGACCGGAGTAACACTGGCGATTCTCCAGTCGGCTGGTACAACGCCTGTGTCGATGGATGACTGGAAGATGATTGCAAGGATCGGAGCGGCTTCTGCAGCAAGTTATTTGAGGAGTCGTTTGCCGATTTGATCGGGGCCGCATGCCTTGTAGGGATTCAGATTTGCAAGGATTTTCCTAATGCCTTCTTCTGAGATGACAAGATCAGTGAGCACCATGGACAGTTGGGCATCACTCATTTGGCACTTAGCATGCAACTCTTCATCTGTATATTCTTTCCTTCTCTGAAGACAGACTGAAACCGACTGTTGAGGACTTCTACTTGCGCTTGGGGTCCGTCACGAGTCGTCCATCAATCTTCAGAGGGGAAAACACCGGATTTGGAGGAGCGCTGGTGTTTGATGAAAGTCCAAAAGCGTTTCGTAGAGTGGTAACCTTCAGCTGTGTCTGGATCACCTGTAATGGTCTTGTTGATGTAGTCCTAGTAGGCCCGACGGATCTTGCGCTGAATCAACCTATGACGTCACCTGCACTCTATCTTCATCTCTTCTGAACCTGCTTCTTCATCTTTTTGTAGATACGGTGGCGCTTCTTCAACGGTCGACGTATCTCAGCAGTGATCCATGGTTTGTTGTCCCTTTGCCGTGCAACCTTGTGGGGAATGAAGGATTTTGTTGTATTGGAGAGGGTGTCTCTAAATTGACCCACAATTCTTCAGTTGTGAGGTTGTCTACATCACTCACAAGTACTGTGTGGAAGTCAGTCAATGCCTTCTTCATGCTCTCCCAGTCAGCCTCTTGTTGTAGAGGGGAATGAGTCTCGGCACATGTTGATGATCCTCTGAGCTGTGAGGCTGAACTCGCTGATCTTGAAGATGATCTTGTGTTGATGCAAAATCTCCGTTTTTTCACCTAATCATCTAAAACCAGGTAAGACTGCCACGGGTTCAGATCCTATTTTATGATCAGGCATTTTTCAGAGGGTCCGTTATCATAGTTGCTGGAGTGTTTTCAAAAAGGACAGTGACGGTGAGGGAAGACCTGCTGACCACAGAGAAAGTCCTACTTGACAGCCAGAAAACATTGTGATCCGGTTTCTCTTTAGAGAACATGTGAGACCTCATGGCGAAAGCATGTCTGGAGTTGTACTGTCTTCACCTGTCAGTAGAACATCAACGAGTGAGGTTGTCGGGTGTTCATGACAGTTGCTTTACATTGGCGTTTTTTTCACCAGTGGGCTCTGCAGCCATGTGGGTTGGTGCACCCATGGGGCCGCTCCCGTGGAGGTTCTGTCGTGTCACATCCAATAGTCATTATACAATGGCATCTTCCAGGGAGCAATTATATCCCTTGATGCCTTAATGGAATGCCGTGTGCGTGCCAGCACCCCATGTGGACACAGCGCAGGCTTCCAAAGGTGGTGCTCGACTGCAACCAGCTGGTTTGCTCGGCAGAGGGCAGTACTTCTCTAGGTCCCAACTGCACCTTCGGATGTATCGTTTTATTTCATTTTATTTTCTTTCTAGATACATACATACTTATACCCACTACGTACATACATCATCCATATGACCTAATCTGTAACTGTGGAAACGGATCTTCATGACCTCGTTATTCAAGGGAAACCATTCATACTCAATTCTGAACAAAATGGCGGTGATTCACAGAGCGTTGTTTACGTGGTTCACAACTTTGGGTTTCCTAATATTTTGGTGTTGAAAACTGGACGCGAAAATTAATTGGACTGGTTCTTATTTTCACACCCTTGTGGGTGTTTGATCTGGTGGTCATAATTTACCTCATAGTCAATGCTATCATTCACTGTAAAAATGGCTACGATCGAAATCATTCTGATCTGACAGTGCGGAGGAAAAGTTGGTTTATTGCTGCGGTCTCACTGAAACTGTTGTTCCAGGTAATTAAAAAGTTTTTGACCGGGAATCTTCATTGGGCATTTGTTTCAAGTCCCCCCCCCCCCCCCCCCCCCCCCCTCTCTCTCTCTCTCTTGTCTATAATGGATGAACTTTTAATGTTATGAAGATATGTGTTTGTCAAAATGTTTTGTAAGTCTTAGTCGCTAGTCATACTTAGTCCCTTAACGGGGCAAAGGGCGGATGAAAAAAAGCAGGTGTTTGCTTATCTGTTTACCCTTGGAAATAAAGATTATCATCATCATCATCTCTCTCTTTCTTTCTTCTTCGTCTTCCGTTAGTAACCACAGTCAAGTGTTTAGCTATTATTGTTATGTTGGGGTGAAGACGACTAAAATTAAGAAAAAAAAAACACCTTTTATTGAGATAATGAAGGAGGGTATAGAGTACAGAGAAGGGTGGAGTGGGGGGGGGGGGTAAAGGGGGGGGGGGGGGGGGGGGGTTGGATTTACGGAATTGCAGATAATATACATGCCTACTGAAGGTACCTGCCATTGGGACAGGTCTGCACTATTTCCTGAGGGAGCAGATTCCAGTCCCTTAATGTTATTGGGCGGAACGACATATTTCTTTGTTCCATCCGGCATGTTATCATGCTGAATTGTTGGTTGTGGCCTCCCTTGATCCTGTTTAGAGGGGTTTTAGATGGTGGAACTTTACAGCAATTGGTGTTGTGTTTCATGTGGTAAAACATGGTTAAACACATGCCGCTTTCCGCTCATCTCAAGGGGTGGCCATTTTAGTTCTTCCAGCGTGATGATGACGCTGGATGTTTGCTTGTAATTGTTCATGACGAAGCGGGCCGCTCTACGTTGGATGGCCTCTATGTCCTGGATATCTTGGGCAGTGTGTGGGTCCCAGACAGCAGAGGCGTATTCCAGCGCTAGTCTTACTAGTGCTTTGTGCGCCATTTCTTTTATATTCCTGCCGGTGTTTTTTTAGATTCCTTCACAGGAAGACCAGTGTCCTGTTGGCTTTGGCGCATATGTTGTTTACGTGCCTATTCCATTTGCCCTTGCTTTGCAGGGTCACTCCGAGATACTTTGTGTTGTTGCTGCTCTGGAGAGGCTGGTTCTGGAGTTGGTATCCAGCAGTGGGTGGATTTCTAGTGCCTCAAGCTCTTCTCTCTCTCCCACCCTCTCTCTCTCACTCCTAAGTTCAGGGGCTTTACAAATTATCTTCTCTACTTAATATGTAGGTGTCGTGTATTGACAAGAGGCCCTTCTCTTAATTTTGAATCGAACTAGAAGAGTATGAAGGGGGGAGGGGGGGTGGTGGGGGACTTTTAACGTGCAAGAAACAAGTACATCTGACTTTAGACAGTATAGTGAAAAAACAGGAAGGGTGCATGTGGTAATTTTATAAAAGTTGTGGAGCTAAACACACACTCTCTCTCTCTTTCTCTCTCTCTCTCTCTGCGTGTGTGTGTTCCGAATTCTGTATGTACTTTGTCGTATTCATTTACTGTCTGTTTTATAATGCTAATTGTTGTGTTTAGTAATTTCCATTTCAATCATCACATTTTAAGCTTAATTACTACTTTCCGTTTCTGTTGTTCCCCTTTTCATTTCCACCTTCTCTCTCTCTCTCTCTCTCGCTCAATCTCTCTTTTTTTTTTCCTTTGGCGCCCCCTCCCCCCCCAAATTCCATCTCACTTTGCTAAATACCTTCTACGTATTTTCATGCCTTTCAAAAAGTGATTACATGTTGTGCCTTGCTCTCTCTCTCTCGATCTCTCACTCTCTCTGTGCGGGTGTGCATGCATGTATGTGTGTGTTCCAAATTCTGTACATACTTTGTCATCTTGTACATTGTAGTACATTTCACATCTTCCCCCAGCCCACCCCCTCACTCTCCTTCCCCTTCGTATTGTTATTTTCATTTTTATGTTGTGTTTATTATTATTATGATTTTTTTTTTTTTTCATTTCTCTTCTGTTTTCATTTGATGTTCCATTACGATTACATGACCGGCTTTGTTTGCTTTCTTACATTATTTCATTTTACTGCATGTTGTAGTCTTTACTCAGGGCGAGGGACTGGATGTAAAAAAGCTCGTCAGTGCTTATCAGATATATTATCCTGGTAAATAAAGAATTTTGTCTTGTCTTGTCTCCTCTCTCTCTCTCTCTCTCTCTCTCCCCCCCTCCCTCTCGCTCTCTCTCTCTTTCACCCACTGTGACATGTAGTATGTACTGAATTGTTTTGTGACACTTTTCAATCGATTTTTTTTTCTTTAACCTGTAAAGAGAGAGAAAAGCTGGAAAGCTTTTTTTTCTTTTAATGATGCACTGTGAACTTGTCCTGCTCAGGTGTTTCTGTAAGCGAAATTACTAAATTACTTTGTACTAGAATCTGTGTTTATCTTGACAAATACACACAGCCATAAAACTCATGCTAGAGTGTTATTTATAGGTGGATCCTGGGCCCAGTGAACTCATCTGTTTACAAACACAACATTCTCTTAAAACATTGTCCCTGCACAGTGTGGTGTCAAGCCACTGTGTTTAACTTGGTGTGTGTGTAGGTGCACACATGCACATGTAATAATATGTGGGGTGAGAAGCAGAAGGGGCTTTGCAATGTCTGTTCATATATATATGCATTTTGTGTATATGTATGCATTTTAAGTAGGTATCTCTTGGTATTTTATACATGTACTATGTTAAAAAAGAAGAAAAAAAAAAAAGAAAGAAAGAAAAAGAAAAAAAAAAGGACCAATCTGTGTCAATGTCTAAGACTGTGGGTAAGACTATGAGAAAGTTGAAAAAGTCAAACAGTATTTGTTAGTGGGTAGGTTTTGTTTTGTTTGTTGGTAGAGGGGGGTGGGGTGGGGGGTGGGGGTTATGAAAAGCAAGTACAAAATAAATTAATGATTTTTCAGCATTATACAGCAACTATGTATTTTTAAAATACAAGTCAAGAAACAGATTTACTACATGACAGAGGTGCCAGGACTGGACAGATTCAGTCACTGGACAGATACAGTCTGTTTCGTTCTGATTTCAACAATGGACTAAATGACATGTTCATGTCTTTCTGTTTCAGTTCCTGCTCTGCCTAAAAATGGAAGTTATATCCGCTCCTTGTCCCTCTACTTCATCATGATTCCTTTAGGGATCCGACCCAGCGTGGCCTCTGTGGACATCTTCCAAGGCCTGGTCACCGTGCACCGCAGGGTATGACAGAGCAAAGTGGCAAACTGGTTATGGACAGCGTCAGCTGGAGTTCACTTCAGTATTCAGCTCATGATGAGCCTGGTCGATCAGTGTTCCTCCAGATCTAGACATTCACATAGTTTGTGATACAGCACAGAGTTCACTTGTTTGGTGCCTACTGAGTAACTGGGATGCCTCTGAAGTATGAGGTACTGCAACTTAGGGGCAGAGACGAAGAGGACGTCCACAATGAACTGGAGCCAGATCCACCATGATTCTGGAGTACAGGGAGAACAAGTGGATGGCTGCTTATTGAATCCACTGGAACGCTTTATTTGCATCAAATGTTGGCCAACACAGCTTGTGTTGTGTGATCATGCTTTGCGAATAACGTGACCGACATTGCATGGGACTAAATGGCTGTTAAGTTCAGTGCTGTTTTGTTGATTGGCATTGCAAAACTTCAAAATGGTTAGGCTGATTTTTATTCTGGTTTCATTTAAAACTATCTCTCTGGCTCGCTCACTCTCTCTCTCTCTCTCTGAAAACACACATACGCCTACACATATTCTCAAAACAATAACTGGAAAAGAGGGAGAGGTGGAGGAGGAAAGAGGTGTCAAACATCAGTCCAGACTCTTTTGTTTTTGTGGAGATGGACGAAAGAGAATTCCACCTTACTTCCACACAGCATGTACATCAGATAGGTTGGAAGAGTTCTGAAACATTCATCAGTGTTGGTGAAGTATGTGTGATGTGTGATGCTGATTGTTGCAGACCCAAATTACAGTATGTGACAGTCTGTTGCATAATAGTGGGGCAACTTGATTTAAAAAACTCATTTGTTTGACAAGTTGACAAAGTTCATTTCTAAAATTGTGTTGTTAGTTTCACAGTGTTAAAGATTACTGAGGTCATACTGAAAGAAAATATCAGCCACCCTTTAATTTCTGTGTTGAAAAAAAAAAAAAAAAGTCAAGTGTCTAATTGTAACAGATGAACGAAACTAAATTT
>JADBJO010028598.1:0-19944 GCA_016801955.1 Conus betulinus | reverse complement strand
GATCCCTGTTGAGATCCCTCCACTTGTACGCCGATTACCTGCTTTTTTTTTATGGAAGAACATACACTGGGATTCAGTGTGCATCCAAAGGTGTGGTTTATGCCAGGTTTTTGTCATACGGTCAACACACATCGATTAATCTGACATAAACTGGTTTCATCGTCAGTATTTTGTCGGAAGTTGCATTTGGTGTGGCTGGTTTTGGTTGCTAAACCTGCCTTCTCAAGACGCTCTCGGTTTCAGTCTCATTGAAGTCATGGTGCGATTCATCACATATTGACTACAAGTACGAATAACGGCTTTTTCCTCCTCTGGTATGGCTGTTTTCCACCCGATGAACCTTTGAACCCAGGACTGCGTAGGAATTATGCTGAAAAAAACATCAAGATAACTCTTTATTGCCAGTCACACGCCACATATCCAATTTGCGAGAATCATTGGTCCAGTCTATCACGCGAATCTATTTTGGCTGATCTAAATATAAACTCAAATTTTTTTTTCCACAACGAGTTTAGTTATTGAAATGACATTTTGTTTAGAGAATACGACATAGGAATATGCGAATTGCTTCTCAATATGTATGTAACAACAAATAGAACACACATCTCATAGACACTCTCTTTTTCTCTCCAATCTCACTCTACTCCAAACCTCTTTCGCCTCAGTTTCTTCTCTCGCCAACTCCGCTTCTTCTCTTCATCCTCCTGCTTCCTCTCCTCCTCTCCGTCCTCTTCTCCTCCGTCTCCTCTCCTCCTCACCCTCTCCATCACCCCCTCCTTCTCTCTCCCTCATCCTCCTCGTTACTCTCTCTCTTTTTCTTGAGCCTCCCCCTCTTTTCTTATCTCCCTCTCCTCTCTCTCACAACACACACACACACACACACACACACCACACACCACACACACCCACACACACACACACACACAAGAGGCCACACACACGACTCACACACCCACACACACACCCCAACACACACCACCACCACACACACACACTCACTTTCGACTCACTCTCACCACACGCATACACACCTATACATCACGAACGCGCGTACAACACCACACACACACATGAACAACACCCACCACACCACCACACACGCACAACAAACACACGCACGACGTGCGCGCGCGAACTGCTGCGCACCCATCTAACCCACCCGCAATGCACACGCATGCCGTGCGCGCTTGCACACACACATACCACCACGTTCGTGAACACACACGCAACGCAACACACACTATAGGCAACATACAGAAAGAGAGACCGACTCAATCACGACTTGCACGCTACGCACCGCACACACGGCATTCCCAACAACACACAACACAACCACACGCGCTCAGCGCTGCGCACGGGGCCGCACGCCAAATTCCTTTACAGGACAAGCTCCATAGCCACAGACAGCGCATGCAGCCATCAAGAGAAACAAAGAAAACAATCGGTCCCCAACTCTGTACATAAACTCAAGGACAGAATCGTCCTGTCGTCGGCTCGCTGGGATTTCGCGCTCGTTGATTTCTCACGCCGCAGCCCCGATGGGAAGTGCCGCCCGCCAGGATCTACAGAATCTCCGTTTTCGGCGGTTGCTCTGGGTGAGATGACAACGTTTCTTTAGGGGCCGCGGGGGGTCGTGTTTGTTTTCCCTCGCGTGGTGATTTCCCTTGGTGTGCAAAAACTCTCCCTCGCCCCCCTCCTCCGAATCTCTCTCCTTCGCTGCTCTGTTCCTCCATCCCTCTCTTTTGCTCTATCATCTCTCTCGACTGGTGGATGGATTTGGAGGTAGAATAACAAAATCTCAGTAGGTGATTAGTATAGAGGCAGACAATTAGATAGATTAGATTAGACAGACAGACACTCCAGCAACAGGACAAAAAGCAGCTAGTCAGACAGCCAGACAGCATCATCCGTCAGTCCGTGCGCTTGTTTTGTCCAGTGACCGAATAGAGGAATGCAGTTTCCATTGCGCGTTTCATTATGTGCAGGACGCCCCTGTCTGACTTGTGTTGGGCAAATAGGGCAAATTCATGCTTCCAGTCTCCAAACAGACCTTTTTGACCATGAACCGGAAGAATGTTTCATGCTCTTCATTTTTCACATGGCCCGGGGGTGGGGGTGCGCGATAGACATACCAGTCCTGGCTTGCCCCCTCGAAGCTCACAAGTAACCCTTTCCTCCTTCAGTGGAATTGCCAGATCCAAGAGCAAAGTAAGTGATGGACAACCTCTGATACACGATATCTGTATATTGCGGCTGCCAAAAGACCAGCCTGTGTCTTTAAAGCTTAGTTATTATTCTGTCCTCACAACTATTACCGTTATTCTGAGTGGGAAAAAAAGCTTATACTATTTAGAAGAACGCAAGTTGTTTTTCGGCCCACTTTGGTGTAGATGTGGGTGACCTCTCAGCCCTCTGTTAACCTACAACATTTGGGACACGTCTTCAGTAGGTTTCATCCATCCCCTGTTACGATTTGTACGTTGGTCATTGCACTCAACACACATACGACACACACACAACCGCCCTCACACCACATCAACAACTACACACCCCGACCACACAAACCACAACACACATACACACCACCACACACCGCGCGCGCGCGCGCCGCGCGCGCGTGCGCATACTACAACACCACATCAGACACACACACACACACAGAACACACAACGCACACACGTACGCACGGGCCGCTACGCGCGCGGGCGCGTGCGCGCGCAACACACACCACACACATCACACACAACCCTGAGCAACACAACACACACTCTAAGCGCACCCACACACATACGTTTAGTACACGATACAAGAGGTATTCTTAGTGCTCCAAATATCTGTGAAAGTCAAATTGCAGAGCTACCTTGTAAAGTGTCCATATATGAACTAGCCCTGTGCGTTCCATTTCAAGGGTTCATCATTAGGATCCCGTGCCATGACCGCCCGGCTGTATTTGTCCTTCTTGAGAATTCAGTCGAAAATTACCAGTGGCAATAATACTTTTAAGCATGCTCTACTCCATTCAAATTCAACAAACCTGGACCTTGAAATTAGGTACCGATAGTCATTTTCCTAGGTGTGCAAACGTATCCGTCGCTACAAACTATTTCGCACAGTTTCAGTCAAACTATTTGGTCAGAAATTTTTTAAAAAATAAATCAACGATCAGAGATTTAGCTGTGTCGGTTTTACCATATAGTTCCATCCCAAACTGGAGCTTTTTAAGCAGAATTTGATTCATCGTATCACAATAACACAAGTTCAAATTTGATAACATCAAGTCCTTCCACATGAGCTAGCTCCATATAATGATTTTTAACCAATCATCTAAAAATCTTCCCTTGAGGCTATTAACCTCAGGCAGGCTGTGGATTTCTTGTCAACCCTACTAAACAATTGAGAATCTTTTAACCTGTGCAGGACTTCACTCCGTTTTATCACGCTAAGCTATAGCCTTCGCTATTTTATGTGCGTATACTCCAGTGTGTCATTGTGATACAGTATGGCCGATTCACTTTCTATGGGGCATTCTTTTGTGTAACTCTAAATCACAGTCTACCAACAGGCTTAGAAGTCAAACAAGTCCGAAGACCCCGGGCGACCAGAATCAATGACCCATAGAACTAAAAGTACATATATGCATTTTTCCCTTATATCAAGGGTAACCGGCAGTTCGATTTTTTTTGCTAGGACATCCGCCAGTCGCAATTGTTCATATCTTGAAATGATGGGCGTGTCAGCAAGCTAACTGCGATGCTAGTGCAGAGAGTGTGCAATAATACATCTTTGAAATCCAAGGCTATTTTGCCGTTCCTTTTTAAAGTTACTACAAGAAGGTTACCTCCTATTAACAAAAATCCGTCTTTTTGGAAATTTTTGAAAAGCATTATATTAAGACAGGCGAAACTTCCCCAATACTGACAATCAAGCCTAATTCTTTCATAAAGTGTTGTTTTAAAAAACCTCGCTTCAAACATAACTTTTTTTGTCAAACCCAAAGCAATCAGTACAAAATATGTTTTATCAAAAGATGTCAATACCACCCACAACACCGGGGCCAAAAATTGTTTCTCACAACACTGTTTACGACTTTGGTTCACTGCTTTCATGAACCCGTCATAACAAATCAGTCCTCGTGTGTAGACGAGTCTTTGATAGTTTTACAACACGCATATTACTGGGCAACTGTACTTGTGGGGGAGGGCATTCCAGCTAATTTTGGCAAATCAGCTCAATATCAAATTCAGCAAAAATTCTAGAAGAGAGGGGTTTATGTTTTACCCGCTCCAAACCGACATGAAAACAAAGCACAAGAGCACAGACACGAAGACGCATTATGATTTTCTGCATATTAAGTTAGACTGTTTTGTTTTTGACTATTGCAGTTTGAATTTGTCAATGGTTGCGTTTTTGCTAATAAGGATTGTGCTATGTAGTATCTGTTCCGCTAATATTAACCAAACACAGGCGACATACAACGCAACGCGCGCGCAACACACACAGCACACAACACACACACACAACACACACCGCATGCATACTACACACTCATACACATATACAAGTAAAACACTCACTTCCTGTCTAATATCACTTTAAAGTTACTGTGCCATTCCTACAAATTGGGGATCCTGGGATATGTTTTTTCAGGGGAGAGATTTCGCCGATTTTTATGTCCAATCGAGTAGCTTCTCCTTTCTCTTGTTTACCGTTTTCCCATTATATTGCAAATCGGTCATGTAACCCGACTACGTATTACCGAGACGCCCATCCGGTCCAGAGGTTTGTGGACTTGTAGTGAGATGATGTAAACTCATTTTCACTATCAATCAAAATCCTGCCATTCTCTCTACCGCTTTGTAAGGCGTACGGTAGTAGCGACCTTTTTTCGTGGGACTTTGTCAGCGGGAATAAAGTGATGCTTGTGTTTCCAGGCCTATCTTGTAACAAGAGTCTTTTATGAATATGTTTTATTTTTTCTGTTTTTTCCATCAGGCTGTTCAATCGCGAAGTGATTGGCCCGACTGCTCTCACTCAGTTGGAGAGTCACTCCTCCTCACTCGCACTTTCTGCCGTCTCTAACCAGTACAAGCCCCACAGGACCCTCCGAGTCCACGGGTAGGGGGCTTGGGATGGTCCTCCCCATGCCGAGGTGGCTTCGCAAGTCGCAGGCAATTCAATTCTGCTCTCCGGCCGGTCAGTCCCCTATCGAAAAAAGAGAGGGTCTCAGGGCCTCGGCTCTCTCTTCGCCAAAGGAATGAAAAAACCACAAACACCACAAATCCCTGGCACCAAACCCGCGACAAACCCACTTCGTCGTCCCCTCCCCCCCCCCCGATGCTCCTTACTATACCCCCCCTCCCCCCCCCTCCCACAAATGAATCCACAAAATGATAGATCTCGCAAACCACTAAGTAACATTAGCAACCGCTTCGGAATATCAAACAGAATCTCGAACTCTGTTCTTATAATAAAATCTCTTAACTCAATCCGAAATAAAATTATCACGCTCCTCCCACGTAGTCAGACAAGAACGGTCACACCCCCACTCAAGCCTCACTCTCCCTCCTATCTCCCCGCTCGCGCTCTCTCTTCTCCCCTCTCCCTCCCCCCACCTCTTCCCTCAGCTATTCTCATTCCTCTCTCCCCCCCCTCTCCTCTTCTCGTTACTCCTCCCCGCCTTCCCTCTTCCGTCGCTACACGCTCTCTGGCTCATCCTCCCCTCGCCCGCTGTCTCGGTCTTCCAGCTTCGCTCAAAACTCGACTCCGTTTTATCATCTACCTTCTCCACCTCCTCTCCTCTCTCGCTCTTCACTCTCTTCTCTGGGGCGCAATCACCAAATCCTCCCTCGGTCTCTCTTCTTCCCTCTGCTCTCGCGGCTCCCCCCAGCCACTCTCTCTCTCCTCCTCTCTTCTCACCTCTCTTCGTCTCCTGGATAGTTCCTCCGGGATCCTCCACAAACTGCTGCACATTGTATTCTCGTTGCGTCCTGTCGTATGCTCACAGCTCCATTGTTACCTGTAATATTTGGTGTAAAATGGCACATCGTTGGCTCTGACAACTCCTTGGCGTTCACAGCCGTGACACTAGTATAAAGATTGACAATCACCTTTTAAAATCGAAGAGTGCAGCCCCACTCTTTTCTGCTGGTTTTTGGTTTGCTGTTTGAACACAAGCAACACGGCTACCTAGCTAAGGAGCGAGTGGCAGGTACTTGTATTTTACAATGAAAGTCACAGAAACTACCGACCGTAACCATGCATAATAACCGGTTAAAATCAGAGACGTTATCTCAACAGACTTCGCTCATATGCTCATGACAGCAGCGCTTGCGACAGGGGCAGAACACAAAACCTCTCCGAGAGAAGACAGAAAATGCTCACCATGTGATGTTGTCGAAGATGAATATCAGTTTTCTGGACAGCTGCTCTAGATACACACCTGCTACGAGTGAAGATAAACGACAGCTATCGATAGAGGTATGCTGAAATCAAAATTGCAAAAACTATTGCCCAGAGAAATGCTAGGCAACAATCATGGCTTGACAAATTCCTATTGCAAGATATGTTCGTGATTCCATGAATTTGAAAAGACAACAATGGCTCCCTATAGGGACCTACATGAATTATGGTCTATACATTAGTAATGATTTCTCATAATACTATGCTGTTCCTATAGACCCTTAAGGGTTTTCAGTGACAATTAAAGTCCGAATCTGATTCTTAGTCTGAGCCTGTTTTGATTGTATCTGGGGACGTTAGGTAGGCGTGAAAGAATCTTATTTTGTGTGTTCCCGTGTGTTCTGTACAGTATGCAAAATCTGTCACTTGCGCTTTGTTGATGTTTTATAAGCATACCACAAAGCTAACAAGGTATTCGACAAAATGTCGTCACAGGTGATGCGACCAAAGTTTGTGCATTATGTAAACTTGCATTTTAAAAGAGCGCAGCAGGAAGCGTAGTCAATTGTTCTGACATGACAGAGCAACAGGACAAGGAAAAGCTCAGCCTGGGTAACAGTTTGAAGGCATGACAAGAGACGGCTGCAGAAATAAAATCAAAACTAAGAAGATACAGAACAGCTGCAAAAAAAAAAATTCAGGCAGCATGAGAAGCTAAACAATCACTCTGTGTGTGTTATGAACAGAAACATAGGTTGAACGTGAGCGAGAGTGAGTGAGAGAGAGAGAGAGAGGTAGGTCATCTGTTGAGGGAATAGACTAGGTACAAAGTCAATGCCCTTTTTTATTCAGCCTTCAAGCAAAGAAAGGATTTCTTCTGCAAATACATGAAAGAAAACATCGCACAGAACTCCATATCAACACTAAAACCAACATTGAATACGTAGCAGTTCACAGTGAATCATACAATATGTATATGTAGAGGAAGAGAGTGAGGGAGGGAGAAAAGATGGATGGAAGAAGGGATGAAGAGCCACTGACAGACGGAGAATGAGTGGGGAGAGAGATCTGCTTATCTGCTTATTTTTTTTTTTTTTCTTTTTTTTTTTTTTTTCCTCTGTTTTCTTTCTTTCTCTCTTTGTTTTTGTCACTAGAGATTGGGTGGTTTTGTCATCTGCCATTTGTCTTTACGAATTCTGTTTGATGATTGGGTGCCGTGTCGTCTGTGTAAACTAGGGTCTTTTTTTGTTTGTTTGTTTGTTTGAGTTTTTTGTTCTAGCTAATTGTTTCCATGTTGTTTGCTTTTGCTAATGACCAGGTCTCAGCGATCAGCTCTGTCAGATAACGGTGGGCATGTGGTGCTGTGTGTGTGTGTGTGGTGTGTGTGTGTGTGTGTTTGTGTGTGTGTGTGTGTGTGTGTGTGTGTGTGTGTGTCTGTCCTGTCTGTCTGTCTGTCTGTCTGTCTGTCTGTATGAGTGTGTGTTCATGTGTGTGTGCATGCAATCTCTATGTGTGTGTGTGTGTGTACGTTGTGTGTGTGTGGTGTGTGTGTGTATGTCTGTGTCTGTATTGTGTTTTGTGCCCGTGGCGTGCTATGTGTGTGTAGGTGTGTTGTGTGTGTGTGTGTGTGTGTTTGTGTGTGTGTGTGTTGTGTGTGTGTGTGTGGGTGCTAGCATCCGTGCAGTGGGTTCATGTGTGAAGTGAGTGTTGTGTGTGGTTTGAGTGTCTTGTTGTGAATGTGCGTGCGCGTGCGCGCACTGTCCACAGTGGGTGGTTGTGTGTTGTCTGGTGTGTGGTTCTGTGGTGTGTGTGTGTTTGTGTTGTGTTGTGTGGTGTGTTTATAATTGAATAAACTACAAACCCAATGGCCCACTGATCATAAGCGTAGGTGTTAGATATTTCTTCTGTTTCTGTATGGTTACCCAGTGTGAGGTCTTTTCACTTTCTTCTCCTTTCGTTTAAAGGTTTTGTTTCCAACGTCTGGTCTGATGGCATAAACAATAATTATAGACATAAAAAAGGCATAACCGCAAATAACTTCAGAAAAAATGGTGCGTGTGGGCGTGCGTGCGCGTGTGTGTGTGTGTGTGTGTGTGTGTGTGGCGTGCTGTGTGGTGTGTGTGTGTGTGCTTGTGTGTGTGTGTGTGGTGTGTGTGTGTGTGTGTGTTTCGCAGAACCACTGAGCTAAAGCTGGAGCTGTCGGAGCGAGGCAAAAACGGAGTACATGGGTTATCTGCTCCTGTCTTGTACTCTTCACCCAAACTCGGAATACAAGGACCAGGTCAGTGTGCTGTGTGTTGTGTGTGTGTGTGTGTGTGTGTGTGTGTGTGCGGCGCTGCGCGCGCGGGCGCGCGCGCGCGGTCCGCGTTCGCGTGCCGTTGTATGTGTATGCGGGCGCGTGGTGTGTGTGTGATTGTGTGTGTGTGTGTGTGTGTGTGTGTGTGTGTGTGTGTGGTGTGTGGTGTGTGTGGTGTGTGTGTGTGTGCCTATGCCGTGTGTGCGAGTGTTTGTGTTAATGTGTGGGGTGTGTGGGTGTTTGTGTGTGTGTGTGTGTGTGGTGTGTGTGTGGTGTGGGTGTGTTGTTGATTGGCTCGCGTGTGCTTTTTTTATTTCATACGTTTTTTTGGGTATTGTTCAGAGGAACTACATGCTGAGAGAGAGAGACGAGAGAGACGAGAGAGAGAGAGAGAGAGAGAGAGAAGAGAGAGAATAGAGAGAGGAGAGAGAATGTACGCACGAATCCCTGGAGGAGCTATGTAGTTTACAATTAGAGAGAGAGACAGAAAACAGACAGAGAGGGGGAGAGAGAGATAGGAGGAGAGAGAGACGAGGAGAAGAGGATCTACGAGAGAGTGGATGAGAGCGACTTTGAATGTGTATGATGAAATGTAAAGCTTATATATGATATAGCTTTCGCATTCTCTTTCCTCACTGATTCCATCTCGTTCTCCATATGAATGGCATGCACATTCTAATCTCTCCTTCTATCCTCTTCCGTCGCCCTGTTCCTCTTCTTCCAGATCTCCTATCTCGTCTCCTTCTCTTCTTCTCCCCTGCCGTCGTCCCATCGGTCTCCATTCTTATCTCATCATTGTTGCCCCTCCTCTCTTGCCTCTCCTCATGTCTCCTGCTACCTGTCTCTGCTTCTGTCTCTGTTCTCTCTGTCCTCTGTCTCTCTCTGTCTCCTCTCGGGCTCTCTCCCTCTCTTTTCTCTCTCTCTCGTCCTTATCTTAATGGCTTTGTCACTTTCCCATGTGCGTGTCTCCTGTTTGCCTGTCTCTTCTGTCCTCTGTCGCCCTGTCCGCTCTTCTCTCTCCCCTTCTGTGTATCCTGGCTCCCGTCGTGTGTTGCTCTCGCTGAAAAGCTTCTCTCCTCTCTTCTCGCACTCCTTAATCTCTCTCTCTCATCTCTCCCCTGGGTCCTCTCTTCCCCTCTCTCCCCTCCCTCTCTCTCTTCCTCGTCTCCCCTCTTCTTCTCTTCTCACTCTCTCACTTACATTTTATCTTTCTCCCCTCCTTTTCTTCCTTTCTCGTCTCCTCTCTCTCTCTGCTCGCTTCCCTCTCTCTCCCTCTCTCCTCTCTTCTCCCTCACTTCCTTGTCTCCTATCTCCTCCGTTTCTGCCTCTCTCCTCTCCTCCCTCTTCTCTCTTCGCTCTCTACTCACTCTGCCTCACACGCTCTGTTTCGTCTTTCTCGCCCCTCCTTTCTCTCTCCGTTCCCGTTCCCCTCTCTCTGGCTCTCCTAGCTCTCGTCGCTCTCTGTTCTGCTCCCGCTCTCTCACTTCCTGGCTCTCCTGCTCGGCCTCTGCCTTTTCTCCCTTTCTTTCCTCTCTTCTCTCTCTCTGTCATTTCTTTCGCCTCTTACTCTCTCTCTCCATACCATCTTCGCTTCTTCTCCTCCTCTCTCTCTCTCCTCTCTCGTTCTCTCGTCTTTCCCTCTATCTCCTCTTCTCTTCCTTCCCTCCATCTCCCTTGTCTCACTCCCTCTCTCTCACGCTCCTTCTCCCTGTCGCCTCGGTCTTTCTCCTCTCTCCCTTCCTCACTCCCCTTCTCCCCCCCCCCCCCCCCTTCACACACGCCCTTGCTGCATCCCATCCCATCACCCTCAGTCCCCCCACTTTCCTTGGCCTCGTTGATTCGGGATCGGGTGACTAGCGAGAAGAAGAGAATCGCAGGGGCGCTCGTGCGGTCAGCAGCTCTCGGGAGGGCCCTCAACGACCCAGGGCAGCTGAACGGTCGTTAGCAGTGCTTGCGCATAATGCCAGCCTGCCTGTCTGTCTGGGGTTCTCGTCAGGCCATTGATTCTCCGATATTGTCAACCAGGTGACAACCACCGCACGTCTATCAGAGCTGGTACCTTCGCCGAGGACGAAATTTGGGGAGTTTCCAGTTCCCATCTATTGGACATCATAATTCTGTTGATAAGAGAAGAGAGAGAGAGAGAGAGAGAGAGGGGAGGGGAGGGGGGGAGAGGAGGGGCGGAGAGAGAGAGTGATTAATGGAAGAAGGACCGATGGATGTCTGGGATAGATAGAGGTAGTATATAGATATGTAATTAGTAGGAGGAAGGGAGGCAGTGTTACGGGTTGGTAGGTTAGGGTGTAGGAAGTTTAGGCAGTGCAAGGTCCGTAGATAGTACTAGGTTAGTTAGGGTATTCGTTCGGATACCTGCATACATATGTAGTGACGACACAGTCCCAGGCAGGCCCAGCAAGCATAAAGAAGACATACAGAACAGACAGACAGAACAGACAGAGATCCATGAGATACGTTTTGCCTGATTTAATGATGACAATTAAGAGGATTTTGAGAGGTGGTTGTACATCAAGTTCTCCCAATACTAAGTTTTTTCAAAGCCAACAAGGCGATTACGGTGGTGTTCTTCAGCGCATCTCTGCTCTGTCAACTGTGCTCTCAAACATGCTCTCTGAAAGTCGAAAGCTCGTTTACGTCCTCTCTTGCCGTCGCCACTCTCCTCTCAGCTCTCCCTCTCGGCATTCTCCTCAGATGCTTCCTATCGTCGTCCGAGATACTCGTCTCCAGTCTCTCTCCAGATCGTCAGGTGGGGAGAGTACCTGGAATATATATATATTGATTACTATAGTCAATAACAGGTCATGTTTAGTATGTATCTGCCTAAGTAACAGTATGTGCTTGAGTGGGTGAATGGGGATTAATAAATGCTTCTCAAAATGAGCCTTCAGCAAGCTTATAGTCTCCCAAGGGGAGACAATCTCCAATGGGAGGAAACTCACTAACATATAACTCCTGTCAGATACCGGTATTTCGAACCTGATTGTTTCTTCCTCAGTGACTGCGGAAGTGGTAACTTGACTCCTCTGCCTTTTCAGTTTTAAGAAGAATGCTATCCCAGAAAAAATGCTGGTGTGCATACCGTAGTATGTTTTGCCGCTCTTTCATGATTTTCTTTTGCTTCTTAGGGTGCCACTTTTGGTTGGTTTGTTTTTCCTTTTGCAACAAATGCCAAACACACAATATGTTGGCGAAACTAAGAACACTTTGAAAACCAGATTTTAAATATCTCCATAGGTCTAATCTAGCAAAAAAAAAAGTCAGTGAACGCTTGTAGCTAAACATTTTAACGCTCACCCTGACCTGACCTGTCCATATGGTTTTAGCCCCCTTTCCAATCTTAAATGTGTTATATTGAAAGGAGGGTGCATAGTGAAAAAATCCTTAATTCCAAGATTAAAAAGAGAAACTTTTGGATAACCAAATTAAAAACTAACATCTCACCTAGTACCTCTGGGATTAAACCTAATAACTTTTGGATAACCAAATTAAAAACTCAACTTCTGCCTTACCTCTCTGGGTTAAATAGTCAGAGAGAGCTAAGCACTCTGGGCCTTTCTGCACGGGTTGATCTTTTCCACACACCCCCCCCCCCCCCCCCCCCCCCCCCCCCCCCCCTTTCCCCTGGCAGACATTTCCCTTAATATCGTGTACTGGGTTGGTTTTTATGCTTTGTTTGCTTTCTATTGTGTGTTTCCCTTTTCCACTTCCTTGGACCTGTTTTATTGTAATCTTTCTTCATGTATCGTCTTTTCAAACCTGTAATGGTTTGTTTTAATGTGTTTTTTTAGAATTTACATGTTTCGCTCCATAACAGATGGTCCGTTACGTCTCCCTCCCCCCCCCCCCCCCCCCCCCCCCCCCCCCCCCCCCCCCCCCCCCCCCCCCCCCCCCGGCCCCCCCCTTTTTTTGTTACTTTACCCCTCACGGCGGTCTTTTGGCATATAAAACCTTTAAGTCCTTACTTATAAAGCTGTTTTACTCTGTGTGAATTGGTTATATATCTCGTTTACCTTTTATTCCCAGTTATTACACACAGTTTTAAGTTTTACGTTATTCGTTATTTAGACGGTTTTTAGGATTTGTGGGCTGCCTGCGTAGGTGTATGCAACTTTGGTTGCGTTTCGTGGGTGTTGAGGTGTCGGACCACCTTTCCTTCCCCCTTCCGCTGCGGAGGGCCCTTCCCCACCCACCACGGTAACCCACCCCCCCATACCCCTTTTTTGGTTGCCCCCCCGGTCCCTCCCCCCCCCCCCCGCCCCCCCCACCATTAACCCCCCCCCCCTCCCCCCCCCCCCCCCCCCCCCTCCCCCCGCCCCCCCCCCCCCCCCCCAACCCCCCCTCTTCTCCCTCTCCCCGCCTCCCCCTCCCCCCCCCCCCCCACCCCCCCCCTTCGCCTCCATCCGCTCCTACCCCTTCCACCTGCTCTTCCTCTTTTTGTTCCCGCGCGATTGTATGGCATTTAGGGGCATGCATATGCATCAAAATGTTTTATTTCTGTTTGTTATATTTTGCATGTGGGGAGGTGTCTCTCTTCACGGGACGTGCGTTGTTCGTTTTTTTTGTTTGTTTTTGCAAAATGTTTTTACGTCCTCAACCAACCCCCCTACCTCACCCTCCTGAAATATTTAGGACAAAACTGTTTTTGATGAGTCTGTTTGCCTTTTTATCTTCATTTTATGGTGCATACCACACACGCACACACACACACACTTCACACCCACACACACACATCACACACACACACACACACAGCACACACACACCATATATATTATACACACACACACACCAACACACACACACAACACACACCACACACACACACACACCGATATATAATATATATATATATATATATATGTGGGTGTTGTGTGTATGTACACGTACATACATGCGTTACACCCATATATGCACACACATATACTAGATAGATACATAGATGTGTATGTATGCACATGTGTTGTGCATGCATGTCGAGTGTGTTATTTGGAAAATCAATATTAATAATAAAACATAAACATAAAACCGTTCATCAATTTCCGACTAATTTTTTTTTTTTTATCCCCTACCCCTTTTTCCATCTTTCTTTTTAAACTATCTCTAAAATAATCAGTTTTTTTTTTCCTTTGCCATAATTCCCTTAGTCCCAGTTTGATGGTCTCCCCTCCCTCTCCCCCCTCCCCCCATTTTCATCGCTCTTCCATTTCACCCCACCCCACCCCCGCCTCTACTTCCCACTCTCTCCTAGCATCTTCATTGCCTCCCCTGTCCACAGTAACAGCCACCACATTCTCTTCCATCTCGTCTGTCTCTCCAATTTCACCCTTTGCTCCTTCCAGATAATTCTCGCTCCCTCTCTTATCCACATTAATTGTCCATCTCTCTCTCTCTCTCTCTCTCTCTCTATCTCTCTCTCTCCCCTTATTATCTGACCATTACCTGTCTCTGAATTGTGATTGCTCTCTCTCTCTCTCTCTCTCTCATCTCTCTCTCTCTCTCTTCTCTCTATCTCTCTCTAGCTCTCTTTGTGTCTCTTCATTCTGTTTCTTCACTCCCCCACCCCCATTTCTCTGTCTGTCTGTCTGTCTGTCTGTTCTCTATCTCTCTCTCTCTCTCTCTCTCTTCTCTCTCTCTCGCTCTCTCTCTCTCTATCTCTCTCTCTCGCTGTCGGTTGTGTCTCTCTCCTGCTATCTTTGTGTAGCTCTCATTCCCTTTCTTCACTCCCCTCTCTTCCTCTCTCTCTCTCTCTCTCTTCTTCTTTCTCTCTCTCTCTCTGTCTCCATTGGCCGTGCTCCATCCCTACCTCCTCGCACCCTCCCACTTTCTCTTTTCCTAATTCCATATTGCGTTATCAATTCTAAATTGTTATGTATTCATTGTTGTTTATGTGTTAATATGCTGTGTATGTGATGTTTTCTTTCATATATTTGCATACTTTTTTGTTGTTTGAGGGCTGGAATAAAAAAAGCCATGACCGTGTGCTTATTCCTTTTTTTTCTCTCTCGCTCTCCCCCCCTTTTGCACAGCCTTGCCCCAACCTCCCTCCATCTAACTATCACTTCATTCCTCCCCCTTTCCCGCCTCACAAATTTGGAGGGGGGGGGGGGGGGGAGGCTATTGGGGAGGGGAGGAGGTCGTGCAGCAGCAGCTCTCGGGAGGGCCCTGACACCCAAGGCAGTTGACGTCCGTTATCAGTGGCTTGCATAATGACAGCCTGCCTGTCTGTCTGGCCTTGCCAGGCCATGATTCTCCGATTCTCCGACATTGTCAGACTAGGTGAAATACCGCACGTTCTCTCAGAGGTCAGTAGCTTCGTCTAGGATGTTGGGGGGGGGGGGGGGGGGGGGGGGGGGTTCCAATTCCTCTTAGGAGGTCTGCAGTGTTCCAAGATAGATAAAAGATAGGTAGATAGACAGACAGACAGATACACAGACAGATATTAGGAATGTAGCTGGGTGGGTGCATTGGTGGATGGATGGATGGATTAAATATGGATAAATATATAGTTGGAAAGATGGATGGACAGACAGAGAAAGAGAGAGATAGACAGATAGACTGACAGGCATATATATTGTTTATATATATATATGTGTGTGTGTGTGTGTGTGTGTGTGTGTGTGTGTGTGTGTGTGTGTGTGTGTGTGTGTGTGCATACTACTTTACCTGCTTACACTCAGGGCGGAGGTCATTTGCTGGTGAAGGCAAATAAATTTGAAAATTTCAAGTATAATCACAACAGCTTGTTGTTCTTGTTGCTTATTTTCACACATACCTACATAATACATACACAGGAAGGCAGGCAAGCATGCAAGCAGGCAGGCAGAAAAGACAGACAGACAGACAGACAGACGTCACTTATGAGATTATTGTCGGATTAGTAGTGAAAACGGATTTATGCTGTCGTTTGTTCTGAGTGTTTTTTCAAGAAATGACAGTGCTGTGTCTTCACAGAAACTCTCTCTCCTCTCTCTCTCTCCTCTCTCTCTCTCTCTCTCTCTCTCTCTCTTTCACATGGCCTTGTCCCCCCCCCCCCCATCCCACCACCGCCACAATCCACCCTCTTTCCCGCCCTTCAGATTCAGGGGTATTGGGAGAGATGTAGTATGTAGCAGCAGTGGTGGGACCGCTGTTATCAGTGACATGCATCATCACAGCCTGCTCCTCTGTCCAGGCTCGCCAGGCCTTCCTTTCTCTGATGGCAGACTGTTGGACATACCGCGGATCCTCTGTGAGGCCCGATCACTTCGCTGAGGAGGGAGGAGTTGAGAGGAGGATGAAGGGTCAAAGGTCGACAGTAGCCGAAAAAGGTGTTAACAGACATAATTGTACGCACAGAGAGGTGGGGAGACAGGCAGGCAAGTGGGCATGCAGCATGCGAGCAGGCAGGCAGGCAGTTCAGGCATGATTGATCACATTGTTATCCCGTGCAATGAAATCTGATTTCTTGTTGTCATGATTTCAGAATATTTATTTTCGATGATTGAATTCTGTCTTTAAAGGGTATATCTGTCTGTCTGTCTGTCTGTCTGTCTGTCAATCTATCTTTCTATCTATGTATATGAATATAGACCAGCAGATCAAAGTCAAATAGAAATTAAGAAAGTGGTTATTCTGTCAGTAGCCTTCGAACTCCAGCCTCCATCAGCGGCATTTATTTTTTCAAACACAGCCACGTTAAGCCACAGGAAGAAGTGTGTTGTCTCTGTTAATTTTACCATGTTTGGAGACCTGTCTAGCCGTAGACAGAGAAAAACAAATGGTCCAGAAAAAAAATCAGTCTTCAAAGAAAGAGAATTTTACTCGGAGGGTGTGTATCCAGCTATGCACAACGCGAAAAAAAAAAAATGTTCCTGATAAACAAGTCGTCTTTGGAGGGGAAAAACTCATTATTGGAAAGTGAATATATAGTTAAGAGAAAAAATGATCAGAAACAACAAATCTTTAAAGGGAGATAGTCTAACGGGAGGTGTGCGAATCTATAGTAAAAAAGATAAATGATTAGATAAAGCAAATCTTTAAAGGGAGATAGTCTATTGAGTGTATCTACCATAAAGTTGTATATATTTCGATAAATCAGATCTTCAAAGACAGGGGATCTTTACTGGAGTTGAATCAGCTATATAGAGGTAGATGGTCAAATAAAGGAAATCCCTAAAGGGAGGGGTCTTTAAACCAGTTGAATCAGCTATATAGAGGTAGATGGTCAAATAAAGGAAATCCCTAAAGGGAGGGGGTCTGTATTGGTAAGTGAATCTGCTATAAGGAGATAAACATTTCGATCAAGCAGAATTGTAGGTTTAGGGTGGGTCTTGATGGGAGGTCAATCCGCTGTAAAGAGGGATATGTTCCAATAAAGCAGATCTTCAAAGACAACGGACACTAATCTGCTAAGAGGTCAATTTTTCAAGAAAGCAGATCTTTAAGTAAGGAATCTTTATTGGTAGATGAATCTGTTATGACGAAGTAAAAGTTCCAATAAAGCAAATCTTCAAAGGAAGGACTCTTTGTTCGGAGGTGAATCTGCTGTGAAGAGGTCAATGTTCCAACTAAAGGTAAAGCAAATATCTCAAGAGAAGACGCTGTATTAGGAGGCGAATCTACTACAAATGGGCAGATGTTCAGTTAGCAAATCTGTGTAAGGAAGACTTTTTTAGGGAAGTGGTGCGTTGAATCTGCTATAAAAAGGTGTGAATGTCCTGTAAAGAGGTAAATGTTCTAATAAAGCAGGTGTTTCAATGGAAGACTATATTGGAGGGTGAACCTTCTATAAAGAGGTGAATCGTCCAATAAATGAATTTTTGAAGGGAAGACTCTTTTGGGGGGACGTGAAGCTGCTGTAAAGAAGTAAATGCTTCCAATGAAACAGATGTTTCAATAGAGTGAGAATGAATTAGAAGATGAATACGCTGCAGAAAAGGTATATGTCTCAATAAAAGAGATATTGAAAGACATGCAGTTTTTATTGGGAGGTGTAGGTACAATAACGAGGTAAATGGTCAAACAAAGGAAATCCTTAAACGGAGGCAAAGAGATCACAGTGCCTGTTTTCAAAACAAAAGTCCTTGAAAGAAAGGAAGCCTTAAAAATGTGGACATGATGGCAACGGTATTTTGAAACACAGGAGAAAATATAATCTTCCGTTTTCCGCCGGATGAATTCTGGAGAAAAGGTTTGCGCATTGGGATGTGTGTTTTATTCAGCAAGTTTTGAAAAAGATGCTTCTGCACTGAGAAGAATTTTTCAGCCAAACTTTGGGTGATATGTTTGTACATAGAGATTTTTTTTTCAACCAATTTTGGAAAAAATGTTAGTGCATTGGGAAGAATTTTTCAGCCAATCTTGGAAAAGACGTTTGTGCATTGGGAATAATTTTTCAGCCTGTTTTGAGGAGATGTTAATGCATTAGGAAGAGTTTTTCAGTCAGTCTTGAAAAAAACTGTTTGTGAGTAGGAGGGAATCTGTCAGCAATCTTAGAGAAGATGTTGTGCATTGGGAGAATTTTTTCAGCCAGTTTTGAAAAAGAGAGTTGAGCATTGGGAGATGGGAGACGTCTAGTTTGGGGAAAATGTTTGTACAACCGCGATTTTTAAGCCAATTCATGGAAATGTTTTTTGCACTGAATTTGTTTTAACTGGTGATGGGGAAAGTATGGTATTGTTGCTTGCAGTTTTTGTTGTTTGTTTTTTTTTTTGTTTTTTTTGTTTTTGTTTTGGTTTTGGTTTTTTTTTTCTCATGTGTGGTGTGGTGTGTGTGTGTGTGATGTGTGTGTGTGGGTGTGTGTGTGGTGTGTGAGTTGTTGTTGTTGTTGTTGTTTTCAATCAGTTTTTCATATGACATTTGTGCCTTTGGGGATTTTCTTTTCCCAGCCAATTTTAGGGAAGATGTTTTTGCATAGGGAGTTTGTTTCAGGCGGTTTTGTGGAAGATGTTTGTGCACTGGGATGTGGGTGGGGTTTTTGGTTTTGTTTTTTGTTTGTTTGTTTTTTGCCAGTTTTAGAGGAGATGTTTTGGCATTTGAGCGTTCTTCCCATCCACTTTTACAGAATGATGTTTAACGCACTGAGAAGGTTGTATTTTTTAACAGTTGTATAGAAATCTCCTGTTTATTTGAATGTTGTTTTCCAGCAAGTCTTGGAAAAGATACTGTGCATCGGCAGATTTTTTTAGCAAAACGTTCTGGAAGAAAGAGATGTTATATAATATAATAAGAATAATAATAATATATAATGAATACTTATAGCGCCTATTCTCGGCTAGAGACCAAGCTCTAAGCGACTTTACAATCCACACTCGTTTACACAACGGGCTGCCTACCTGGGTAGTGCCGACTGAAGAGCTGCCAGCTGGCGCTTCATTCAGTCGTTTCCCGTGACATCCAGTCAGTATCGTTCAATATCGTTCACAGATCTCATTTTCTTACTTCCTTCATTCTTTCCATCTTCACCGCAGGGTGCATGCTAGTGTGTAACGTTCATCCCATACCAACGGCCAAAACTGGCCTACTCTTCCGAAAGTTGGTGATGGGATTTTTACGTGTGTGCAAGATGTTATGCGTGGGTTCACACACGGAACCTCGGTTTATAGTCTCATTCGAAGGACTGTAAGGGAAATGGAGTCAGAACCAATGTTTAACTCCGAGGGAAAAATCTCCCTGTACCGAAACGCCCCGGCGGAGATTCGAACCCGCCCAACCCAGGATCACTAAGATACGAGTCAGGGGTGTGGGTGATTGTGGGTGGCGGGGGGGGGGGTGGTTGTCAGTCAATCCAGGGGAAGATTTATGGTGCGTCGAAGGTTTGGTTCCTGTGTGTGGGAATCTTGCTCAGATGTAGTAGTGATAAGCTGAGTTGAAAAAAGACGGAGAATAATCTGGTGTTCTGAGTCTGGAATAGAAGAAACATAATCAAGGTAAACTGTCAGGAAAGAGGAAACAAGTGGAATTGGAAAAATAGAACTGAAATGGTATTCAAACATAGAGGCGTACGTGTGCTTACAGAGTTAGAAAGAGAGAGAGAAGAGGACAGAGAGAGAGTGGAGATGGAGGGCGGAGAAAGACATATAGAGAGAGAGAGACGATAGAGAGGATAGAAGAGAGCTAGATTGAGAATTAGCCTGTAATTGATGTTACTTCTTTTTTTTTTAACACCGCTTTTCTCCGGCACTATCACGTTCGTAATAGATACTCCATCCATTCCCCTGGCGGGCCACCGCACACCTTCCATTCCCTTCCCT
>JADBJO010028597.1:5000-7500 GCA_016801955.1 Conus betulinus | reverse complement strand
TGCCATGATTATTATGTTGTGGTTGTTGCCGTTACACACACACACACACACACACACACACACACACACACACACACGCACGCACACACACACACACACGTACGCACGCAAGCACGCGCGCATGTACGTACGCACACACACACATACACACACACATACACAAACACACGCATATACATATTCACACACACAAAAACTGAAAAAAAAACACACCAAAAGTGACGTATGATCGTACGTATGTGTGTGTGCGCGCGCGCGCGTGTGTGTGTGTGTGTGTGTGTGGTGTGTGTGTGTGTGTGTGTGTGTGTGTGTGTGTGTGTGTGTGTGTGTGTGTGTGTGTGTGTGTGTGCGTGCGTGCTTGTGTGTGTGTGTGAGTGTGTGAGTGTGTGTGTGTGTGTGTGTGCGCGCGCGCGCGCGTGCGTGCGTGTGCGTGAGAGAGAGAGAGAGAGAGAGAGAGAGAGAGAGAGAGAGAGAGAAACGTGCGCACACGCGGTGTGGTGTAGTTGTGCGTGCGTGTGCGTGCGTGTGTGTGTGCGTACGTGCGTGCGTGCGTGCGTGCGTTGCGTGTGTGTGTGTGTGTGCATGTTGTGTGTTCGCGTGACTGCAAGCTCATGCTGAATGACACATTTCCGTGTGTTTCTTTTTTAAAACAGAGGTTTTTAGTTTTCAGTGTACCTATGTCGCAGGTTTTTAAATTCAATTTCTAAAAAAATAAATAAATAAATAAATAAAAGTAAATAAAATTACCTGCATTCCTTCAATGGCATTTGCAATGATTATCATATCTTTGTTCCCCCCAAAACACGGAAACCAAAAACTCGATGTTAGTGTTCGGAGACGAGAAAGCCCATACAGACTGGTTCACCCCTGGCTGTTATCTTATGAAGGAACTCGACATAGAAAGGCTGGTACACCCAATTTGTTTTTATCACAATATCTCCTTTATGGAGGGAAAATGACATATAGGCTGGTACACCCCATCTTGCTATTCACACACCATTTTCTCCATGAGGGAAAACGACATATAGGTTGCTACAACCATCCTGCTTTTCACATACCATTTTCTCCATGAGGGGAAAATGACATATAGGCTGGTACACCCATCTTGCTATTAACACACTAGTTTCTCCATGACGGAAAATGACATATAGGCTGGTACACCCATCTTGCTATTCACACACCATTTTCTCCATGAGGGAAAACGACATATAGGCTGGTACACCCATCTTGCTATTCACACACCATTTTCTCCATGAGGGGGAACGACATATAGGCTGGTACACCCCATCTTGCTATTAACACACCATTTTCTCCATGAGGGGGAAATGAACACCATATAGGCTGTACACCCATCTTGCTATTAACACACCAGTTTCTCCATAAGGGGAAAATGACATATAGGCTAGTACACCAATCGGCTATTAAAACACCATCTTCTCCATGAGGGAAAATGACATGTAGGCTGGTACACCCATCTTGCTATTAACACACCAGTTTCTCCATGACGGAAAATGACATATAGGCTGGTACACCCATCTTGCTATTAACACACCATCTTCTCCATGAGGGAAAATAAAAGGCTGGACACCCATCTATAGGCTGGTACACCCCATCTCCTTCGTGGGGCGGAAGGGGGTGGGTAGGGGGAAGGGGACGGCATACAGGCTGGTACGCCCATCTTGGTGTGATTAGAACATCTTCATGACGGAACACGTGCGTGCGTGCGTGCGTGCGTGCGTGCGCGTGTGTGTGTGTGTGTGTGTGTGTGCATGTGGTGTGTGTGTGTGTGTGTGTGTGAGGTAGGTGTGGTGTGGTGGTGATGTGTAGTGTAGTGTTCTCCATGTGGTAAATGACATAGTGTGGTACCAATCTGTAGGTGTGGGTGGGTGGTTGGTGGTGGTGGTGGTGGGGTGTGTGTGCGTGTGCGTGTGCGTGTGTGTGTGTGTGTGGTGTGTGTTGTAGGTCTGTGTGTGTTTGTTGTGTGTGTGGTGTGTGTGTAAAAAAAGAACCTTATGTATATCTTTCTCCTTCCTACTCTATGCTATGTTCCGTGAGAACAAGCAAGTGACAGAAAAAAAAAAATGAGGAAGGGAGGGGAACGAGGCGAGAAACGAGAGAGGTAGAAGAGAGGACATGGAGGTAGAGGAGTCCTTCGAGAAGAGAGAGGAGTGAGGAGGAGGAGGACGATGGTACGCAGGAGACGTGTGGAGCGGAAGAGATTCGAGAGGAGAGACGGAGAGACCAAGAGCAGAGAGAAAGGAGGGAAGCGGATATGTTATTTCTGAATAATAGACCATTGCCCAGGATTCTCCTCTTCCCCTCCCCCCGCACCCCGCGCGCGTGCGCGATGAGACAGGAACAGACAGAGAGAGGAGAGAGAGAGAGTGAGAGGGAGAGTGAGAGGTGGAAGAGGAGAGAGAGGAGAGAGAGAGGTGGTGGAGAGACGTGGAACGTGTGAGTGTGAGGAGAGGAGGAGAGGAGAGAGAGATAGCGGACGCGT
>JADBJO010028596.1:10000-19945 GCA_016801955.1 Conus betulinus | reverse complement strand
GAAACAAACATGATCGCACGTTTGCCTTTCAAGCTACATTTCCAAAATGAAATCCTTTACAATATGTTCAGCCTCTCCCCCCCTCCCATCTCCCCCCCCCCCCCCGCTCCCCCCCCCCCCCTCTCCCCCCCCCCCCCCCCCCCCCTCCTCTCCCCTTCTCCCCGTCCTCCCCCCCCCCTTCCTCCCCCCCCCCCTCCCTCCTCTCCCCTCCCCCCCTCTCCCCCCCCGCCCCCCCCCCCCCCGCATGCCAACATAACCGGCTACTATCCTCTGATTAGTACGATATGTGCTTTGTAGGTCCTCACTCTGTTCTTCTGCTACATAAGACCTACGAATAGCCTGACCAGTGAGTGAAAACGAAGACAGAGTTTATGCTCCTTGATTGTCCACCTAGTAACTTCGTGGGTGATGGCTGGGAGGGGTTATGGATGAGATCAAGAGAGATGGGCCTCTGAGGTAGGGTCTGGGAGACTGGTGACGGGGCCTTTACGGGTGTGGTGGGTTTTTCCGTTCCATGCCGGCGGCGCTGGTGCCTTGTCGCTGCCCAGCGGGATTATGTTCCCGTCACATCGGTCTTTTGATTTGTCTTCTTTTTACTTCTTTACCATATTTTTTTTTTGGTCCCTTCTTCGCCTTTAATCGATGATAGTTTCATTTTAAATGCCATCACATAATCCTGAAAAGACACTCCCCATTGGCGTTTTTTTGTCGAGGCTATGACCTTTTTACGGTGGAGGGAAGTAAACTCTCAAGCCCCAACTTCCCCTTCTTTTTTTTTCGGGTGGAAAAATGGATGTGTACCTATACTTTTTCACAATATCAGAAATGTGGGGGAAAATGGCAAAAAAAGACAAGACAGTTCCACCCAACCAAAGCTGACGTCAACCGCACGTGACAGGAAGTAGGGAGTGGCCAGGCAGGAAACGACACAACAGGGAACACAGTCCTCTCCGCAAGGGACATCACTTTGATAGAGTCACACAATGCTCTCCCTTTGCACTAGAATGAGTTTTGGCAGTCAGACACCCTCGAGAATCCAGCCGGAGAATTTGGCTGAACAAACGCACGAAATTTACAAACTTCGGCAGATCAGTAGTCTTGTAGTTTATTTCAAAATCTCTGTCTCCGTCTCTGTCTCTCTCTTTCTTTAAAACACACACACACAGACACACACACACACCACACACACACACACACACCACACACACACACACACAACACACACACACACACACACACACGTACATAGATTGATAGATAGATGATACGGGTATAGATAGATAGATAGATAGAACTGTAAGATAGAGTGATAGATAGACAGACAGACAGATAGACATAGATAGATAGATAGATAGATTGATAGATAGATACATAGATATTTGAGGCAGTAATGACAAACATGCCTGTACCCATCGTCAACACAGCGCAGGCCTCCAAGGTGGTACAGGACTGCTCTAAAGGCAGGTGAAGACATTGCTTCTCTGGGTCCTCCCCCAGCACCTTCGGGCGTTTCTTTTTTCTTTTCTTCAAGGACAAATCGTCAACAATTTAGCCTTTGATTCACCTTTTTTCCTGTTTAAAATTCACTTCAAACAAACAATATTAATGTTGCCTTTAAGAGCTGAACATTTAGCCATGATCTCTACCCTCCCCCTCCCCTCTCCTCCCCCCCCCCCCCCCCCCCCCAACCTCCAGGCCTGGGAAGCAGCGCCGTCCTCTCATTGGCAATGATGCAGGTGCGCACTCTCCTGTCCAAGACGCAAACTGTGTAGATATGCTACAGACCAGGCCGGGTGAAAACGAAGGATCAGTATCACGAGCCTCGAGTTCTCCACGCTGTGAACATCGTGAAGGTGATGGCGGGGAGGGTGATGGGGTTGATCAGAGAGATGACCTCTGAAGAAGGCTGGGGGACTGGGGTGATGGGCAGTGGGGGTGGGGGGGGGGGGGGGGGGGGGGGGGCAGGGATCTCTCTCTCTCTCTCTCTTCTCTCTCTCTCTTTCTCTCTCTCTCTCTCTCTCTCTCTCTCTCTCTCTCTCACTCGTTCTGTCCACTCCAATATGACTATGACTGTTGATTTGGTATTGACCTTCCCACATACAGATTATTCAGCTTCAGTATCAAAGTACCATCGTGTGTCTTGAAGCTACCAGTAGAGAGGGCGACTTTCTAGGGAAACAGACAGAGCGATGTTTATCCGGCTAAATAGGCCAATGATCACTGTGATACACCAATCGACGTCATTCAATATTCCTTGTTTCCTGTCCCAACAGATGAAGAAGACGGAAGGGACACAGAGAAGAGACAGAGAGAGAGAGAGAGAGAGAGAGAGAGAGAGAGAGACAGACAGACAGACAGACAGACAGACAGACAGACAGACATAGACAGATAGAAAGAGGTGGGATGGGAACAGTAACTACAATTGTGAGACAGAATGAGGTGGAGAGACAGAGACAGAAAGAGACGAGGGAAAGAGAGAGAGACAGAGACAGAGAGACAGACAGGTACACAGAGAAATATATATATATATATATATATATATATATATATATATAGAGAGAGATATAGAGAGAGAGAGAGAGAGAGAGAAGAGACAGACAGACAGAGAGACAGACAGACAGACAGAGAGATCTAACATAACTTGGATAAACTTATCGCATCCCCAAAGCAGCCAGGGAAATGCTGTATATTCGCGGTATCGTTCTGTCCACCCAGTGACTGTTAATATTGTTTGACGTTCCCTACACATTATGGGCCCATGATCAAAGTACCCTGGTGTTTCGACGAGAACAGCAGTGGAATGGAGACTTTGTATGGGAACGGTCATGAAAGGCAGAGAGAGAGCTGATGGCAGACCATGATCACTACAGACACCAAATCGAGACATCCAACACCCCTTGTTTTCTGAGGCACGGAGAATGAAAGGAAGAGAGATGAGAGAGAGAGAGAGAGAGAAAGAAAGAGAGAGAGACAGAGATGAGAGAGAGACAGAAGACAGACAGACAGAGCCATCGAGCGAGAGAGGGAGAGAGAGGACGGAGAAAGAAGAGAATGAGAGACGAGAGGGAGAGAATCGAGAAAGAAAGAGGGGTTTTTTTGTCCTAAAAGAGAAAGAGAGAAAAAGAAGCGAGAGAGAGAGAGAGAGAGAGAGAGAGAGAGAGAGAGAGAGAGAGAGACGAGGTAACAGACATTTGGCATAAACTTACCCCACTCCAAAGTCGCCAAGGAAATGCAGTATATTGTGATACCAAAGAACAAAATCGGCGGGGAAAAAGGCAGAAAGACAACGCCATTCCAACACAATGACGCTGACGTCAACCTCACGTGACAGGAAGTAGGATTGGCCAGGCAGGAAACGGCGCAACATTGAATGCAGTCCTCTCGGCAAGGGACATCACGTTGATAGCGTCACACAATGCTCTCCCTTTGCACTAGAAAGAGTTGGCGATCAGACATCCTGAACAACTCCAACCCCCTGAATGCTGGTCTCTTCAGCTACCATTTGTAAGAAAGTTGGCAAAACTCGGCAAATCAGTAGTCCTTCATCTCTCTCTCTCTCTCTCTCCTGTCTGTCTGTCTGTCTCTCCCCTCTCTGTGTCTGTCTGTCTGTCTGTCTTGTCTGTCTGTCTGTGCTTCTGTCTCTCTCTCTGTGTGTCTGTCTGTCTGTGTGTGGGTCTGTCTGTGTGTGTGTGTCTGTCTGTCTGTCTGTCTATCTATCTATCTATCTATCTATCTTCAAATTCATTATATATGTATGGATACACCCCCCTCCCCATCTATCTGTCTGTCTATCTGAGACAGCGATGACAACGAATGTAAAGTTTGACAATTTAGTCTCAGATTCAGACTTCTGTTTGCGTTGACAAATCCCCTGAACGTTTTGATACACACAAGACGAACGTTATCTTTAAGAGCTAGACTGGAGGAGGAAACCCTTTCTAACCATGTACCGTCATCCTTTCATAAACTCTCCTGCCCCCCCCCCCCCCCATCAGAAGCAATACTACCCCTCTGATTGGTAGAAGACAGGGTGGGCATTGTCACTGTCCTCTCCACGACGCAATCTGCATGAAGCAGTGATAGTCCGGACCAGGATGAGTGGACACGGAGGATCAGAGTTATGGGCCTTGAGTTGTCCACGCTGTAACTTCGTGGAGGTGATGGCGGGGAGGGTGATGAGATGAGATCAGAGAGATGGCCTCTGAGGTAGGCTGGGAGACTGGGGACGGGGCAGTGAGTGTGGGGGGGGGGGGGCAGGAAAGAAAGAGGAAAATGGGAATGCACAGAGGAGAAAGGTATAGCACTGGGCTTCTTTCTGGATTCTTTACATTTTTTTTTTTGTCCTCTCTGTCTTTATCGATTGGTTTCTTTTAGAATGCCATGCATACTCTGAAATGAAACTCTCCATCGCTTGCTCGATGTTGATATTTTATGATTTTTTTTCTTTGATGATTTTCTTTCTTTTTTTTTTTCCGTTTTGTCTGCTTCAGTTGGCACACAGTTTTTGTCCTTATCATTAAGGATCAGAGGCCCATATCATTACACCATTCTGTGTTCTATCTTCGCAACCCTCTACCCTCCCTTTCTCATTTTTGTCTTGTTTACCAGATATTTCCTAATCTTTCTCTCCCTGTTTTCATATCTCTGTCTGTCTGTCGTCTGTCTGTCTCTCTCTCACCGTCGTGTCCACCCAATGCGACTGTTGATATTGTATTGACACGACAACACAAACGGATTATTCAGCTTTAGTATCAAAGTACCATCGTGTTTCTTCAGGCCACTGGCAGACAATCTACTTTGCATTGGAACGGACAGGCCATGTTTACCTGACTGATGGGCCGATGATCACTGCAATACACCAATCGACGACATCTAATACCCCTTGTTTTCTGTCCTAACAGACGGAGGGCAGAGAGAGAGAGAGAGAGAGAGAGAGAGAGAGAGAGAGAGAGAGAGAGAGAGGGAGAGAGAGAGAGAGAGAGGGGAGACAGAGAGAGAGAGAGGGAGAGAGGGGTGGGGGAGCTGGGAGAGGAGAGGAGAGGAGAGGAGAGGAGAGAGAGAGAGAGAGAGAGAGAGAGAGAGAGAGGAGTGGGGAGACAAAGAGAGAGAGGATGGGGAGAGTTGGGAGGAGGGGCAGAGCAGAGAGAGAGAGAGAGAAGAGAGAGAGAGAGAGAGAGAGAGAGAGAGAGAGAGAGAGAGAGAGAGGAGCGAGGAGACAAAGAGAGAGGGTGGAGGGGGGAGTTGGGAGCAGAGAGAGAGAGAGAGAGAGAGAGAGAGAGAGAGAGAGAGAGAGAGGTCTAAGAGAATTTGGATAAACTTATCCGACTCCAAAGTCACCTAGGAAATGCGGTATATATTTGTAGTACCAAAGACCAAAAAATCATCGGGAAAAAAAGGCGGGAGAGAGCACAATTCCAACCCGCTGACGCTGACGTCAGCCTCACGTGACGGAACGGGGCCTATGAGATAGGCTGAGACACTTGGGACAGGACAAAGAGGAGGGGAGGACAGGAAAGAGGAAAGAGGAGAAAGGGAATGTAAAGAGAGAGGAAGTGAGGAGAGATGTGTGGTAATGGGCTCCGCTTCTCTGCATTCTTAACGGTTTTTCTCTCTCTCTATTTTTACCAATTAATTTCTTTCAAAATGCCATCCATAATCCCACAGAGAAACTGTGTATCGCTTGCTCGATTTGATATCTTATGAATTTTCTTTCTTTCTTTCTATCTTTCTTTCGTTCGTTCGTTCGTTCGTTCTTTTTCTTTTCTTTGTCTTCACTTCAATTTGTACACACATTTGTCCCTATTATTAAGGATCAGAGGCCCACATCATTACACCATTCTGTGTTCTATACCCCTCCCCCCCCCCCCCCCTCTAATCCATCGTGTTGTTTACCAAATATTTCCTAACCCATCCACCCGTCTCTCTCTCTCTCTCTCTCTCTCTCTCTCTCTCTCTCTCTCTCTCTCTCTCTCTCTCTCTCTCTCTCTCTCTCTCTCTCTCTATTCTGTCCACCTAATATGACTGTTGATATGGTATTGACGTTCCCACATACAGATGATTCAGCTTCGGTATCAAAGTAGCCTGGTGTTTCCTCAGGCCACCAGTAGAGGAAAGGCTTTCTATGAGAACGGACAGTGTCATGTTTACCCACCTGACAGACCGATGGTCATTACAATACAACAACCCACGACATCCAATGCCCCTTGTTTTCTGTCCTAACAGATGAAGGGCAGGGGGGGGGGGGAGACAGACAGCGAGATAGAGAGAGAAGGGGTAAGGGAGGAAGGAGAGAGAAAAAAGGAAGAGAGAGAGAGAGAGAGAGAGAGAGAGAGAGAGAGAGAGAGAGAGAGAGCGAGAGAGAGGGCAAGAGAGAATTAGAGAGAGAGAATGAGAGTGAGGGAGAGTGAGAGAGAGAGGCAGACAGAGAGAGAGAGAGAGAGAGAGGTGAGAGAGCTAGGGAGAGGGTAAAGAGAGAGAGAGAGAGAGAGAGAGAGAGAGAGAGAAAGAGAGAGAGTTGTAACAGAATTGGATAAACTTACTCCCATTCCAAAGTCGCCAAGGAAATGCAGTATATTTTGTATGGGTGGGGGGTGGGTGGGTGGGTGTGGGGTGTGGGTGAGAGAGATACATGTAATAGAATTTGGATAAACTTACCCCACTCCCCGCTATAGAGCACAGAACGGTGTAATGATAGTGATTATCCTAACTGATGGGGACACAAAATGTATATAAACTGTGTAGAAAGAAAAGAAAGAAAGAAAGAAAAAGAAAAAGAAAGAAAGAAAGAAAAAAGAAAGAAAGAAAGAACGAAAGAAAGAAATCACACCAAAAATGAAAGTAATAAAACATCAATATCGAGCAAACGCGATGGACAGTTTCTTTTCAGGATTATGGACGGTATTTTCAAAGAAACTGATCTTTAAAAAAAATGACAGCATGAAAAAAATGTAAAGAATATTAGACAGAAAACCTATTGGCCTACCCCTCTCCTCTCTTCTTTCCTTTGTGAATTCAGAGAACGCAGAGATGGAGGAGGCGAGAAGAGAGGTGCAGCATGGGATGGAAGGGTATTCCATTAAAAGAGGGGGTCTTCCCTGTTAAAAAAAAAAGAAATATTGACTGACCCATAGTGCTTTTGGACAGTACGGGCTATTGTTGATATAGCTTCTCTTCAGGCAGAGCTGGATTATACTTCAAAATACCGTTCGCATCATTTGCATAGCGCTCATGTCTTTCTTAAGCTGAACAGGAACCAACCGACCAACCAACCAACCAAACGAACAATGATCAAAAGTAGGCACTTTTCACGGGAAAAAGCCACATTTGGTGCAACCAAACACAGGAAAACGACGTGTATTCGATTGCAAAAATATTGAATCACACGCACATCGATGTTCATTTTAATAAGCACCTGTCACGAAAAAAAGGAGGGAACAAAAACGAGAACAAAGCAAGATAAATATATTTCTAGAATTAACTTTTCACTTAGAAAAGCGTGAGAGGAGAGAGATGAGAGAGAGAGAGGAGTGGGGAGACAAAGAGAGGATGGGGGGGGAGTTGGGAGGAGGGGCAGAGCAGAGAGAGAAAGAGAAAGAGAGAGAGAGAGAGGAGCGAGGAGACAAAGAGAGAGGGTGAGGAGGAGTGAGAGAGAGAGAGAGAGAAAGAGAGAGAGAGAGAGAGAGAGAGGTCTACGAGAATTTGGATAAACTTATCCGACTCCAAAGTCACCTAGGAAATGCGGTATATTTGTAGTACCAAAGACCCAAAAATCAGCGGGAAAAAGGCGGGAGAGAGCACAATCCCAACCCGCTGATGCTGACGTCAGCCTCACGTGACGGAACGGGGCCTATGAGATAGACTGAGACACTTGGGACAGGACAAAGAGGAGGGGAGGACAGGGAAGAGGAAAGAGGAGAAAGGGAATGTCAAGAGAGAGGAAGTGAGGAGAGAAGTGTGGTAATGGGCTTCTTTCTGCATTCTTAACGGTTTTTCTCTCTCTATTTTTACCAATTAATTTCTTTCAAAATGCCATCCATAATCCCAAAGAGAAACTGTGTATCACTTGCTCGATTTGATATCTTATGAATTTTCTTTCTTTCTTCGTTCGTTCGTTCGTTCTTTTTCTTTTCTTTGTTCTTCACGTCAATTTGCACACACATTTGTCCCTATTATTAAGGATCAGAGGCCCACATCATTACACCATTCTGTGTTCTATACCCCCCCCCCCCCCCCTTTCTCATCCATCGTGTTGTTTACCAAATATTTCCTAACCCATCCACCCGTCTCTCTCTCTCTCTCTCTCTCTCTCTCTCTCTCTCTCTCTCTCTCTCTCTCTCTCTCTCTCTCACCGTTCTGTCCACCTAATATGATTGTTGATATGGTATTGACGTTCCCACATACAGATGATTCAGCTTCGGTATCAAAGTAACCTGGTGTTTCCTCAGGCCACCAGTAGAGGAAAAGGTTTTCTATGAGAACGGGCAGTGTCATGTTTACCCACCTGATAGACCGATGGTCATTACAATGCACCAACCCACGACATCCAATGCCCCTTGTTTTTCTGTCCTAACAGATGAAGGGCAGGGAGGGGGGGAGACAGACAGAGATAGAGAGAGAAGGGGTAAGGGAGGAAGGAGAGAGAAAAAAAGGAAGAGAGAGAGAGAGAGGGGAGAGAGAGAGAGAGAGACAGAGAAAGAAAGAGAAAGCGAGAGAGAGGGCAAGAGAATTAGAGAATTAGAGAGAGAGAATGAGAGTGAGAGAGAGAGTGAGAGAGAGAGACAGACCAAGAAAGAGAGAGAGAGGGAGAGAGAGAGCTAGGGATGAGGTAAAGGAAGAGAGAGAAAGAGAGAGAAAGACGTGTAACAGAATTTGGATAAACTTACTCCCATTCCAAAGTCGCCAAGGAAATGCAGTATATTATGTGGGTGGGTGGGTGTGGGTAGGTGTGGGTGTGGGGTGTGAGAGATACATGTAATAGAATTTGGATAGACTTACCCCACTCCCGCTATAGAGCACAGAACGGTGTAGTGATATCCTAAATGATGGGGACCTAATCTGATGGGGACAAAATGTGTATAAACTGAAAAGCAAGAAAGAAAGAAAGGAAGGAAGAAAGGAAGAAAGAAAGAAAGAAAGAAAGAAAAGAAAGAAAGAAAAAAAGAACGAAAGAAAGAAATCACACCAAAAAATCACACCAAAAATAAAGTAATAAAACATCAATATCGAGCAAACGCGATGGACAGTTTCTTTTCAGGATTATGGACGGTATTTTCAAAGAAACTGATCTTTTAAAAAAAAATGACAGCATGAAAAAAATGTAAAGAATATTAGACAGAAAACCTATTGGCCTACCCCTCTCCTCTCTTCTTTCCTTTGTGAATTCAGAGAACGCAGAGATGGAGGGAGGCGAGAAGAGAGGTGCAGCATGGGATGGAAGGGTATTCCATTAAAAGAGGGGGTCTTTCCTGTTAAAAAAAAAAAAAGAAATATTGACTGACCCATAGTGCTTTTGGACAGTACGGGCTATTGATATAGCTTCTCTTCAGGCAGAGCTGGATTATACTTCAAAAAACCGTTCGCATCATTTGCATAGCGCTCATGTCTTTCTTAAGCTGAACAGGAACCAACCGACCAACCAACCAACCAACCAACCAAACGAACAATGATCAAAAGTAGGCACTTTTCACGGAAAAGCCACATTTGGTGCAACCAAACACAGGAAAACGACGTGTATTCGATTGCAAAATATTGCATCACACGCACGTCGCTTTGTTACTGACGTTCATTTTAATAAGCACCTGTCACGAAAAAAAGGAGGGAACAAAAACGAGAGAACAAAGCAAGACAAATATATTTCTAGAATTAACTTTTCCCTTAGAAAAGCGTGCAGGCGACCATTGCCTAACTGGAGAGAGAGAGAGAGAGAGAGAGAGAGAGAGAGAGAGA
>JADBJO010028595.1:17500-19945 GCA_016801955.1 Conus betulinus | reverse complement strand
AACGAGGGCCCTAGGTGCGTGGGACAGGAGGCTCCCTCCCCTTCGGGCCTCAGAAAGAGTAACGCCTGGTTCATCTCGCGAAGGACGCGCCCGTCCCATCGGGTCGTGGTCCGGCACGTGGTAACGAGCAGGCGAGGCGAGGCGTTCGGGGACAGGCTCCGTTCTCCCCTCCCCTGCTAGGACCGGCCCTCCCCGAGTTTGCTGCTGCTGTCTCGGGGGCTGGCGTCGGTCGGACCGAGAGAAGGATTCTCGCTTGCGATTGGGCCCTGAATCTGTTGTCCGCCGCCACGCAGCAGTCTCTGGTGAAGACCGACTCCGCGCGCTGCTTGCGCCGGCTCGCTAACGCGGATCGCCCACGGACTCATCATCTGTGAGAGCGGTCCCACCGGCAAGCCTGCATCGGCCGCTGTGCTGGTTCTTCTGTCCGACAAGGGATCAGGAGGAGGAGGACACGCAGAACACGGGTTGCATTCTGGTTGATCCTGCCAGTAGTCATATGCTTGTCTCAAAGATTAAGCCATGCATGTCTAAGTTCACACCCTCGTACGGTGAAACCGCGAATGGCTCATTAAATCAGTCGAGGTTCCTTAGATGATCCAAATCTACTTGGATAACTGTGGTAATTCTAGAGCTAATACATGCCGACCAGCTCCGACTCCGACCCCCGGGAAAGAGCGCTTTTATTAGTTCAAAACCAGTCGGGTTCTGCCCGTCCTTTGGTGACTCTGGATAACTTTTTGCCGATCGCATGGCCCCGAGCCGGCGACGCATCTTTCAAATGTCTGCCCTATCAAATGACGATGGTACGTGATCTGCCTACCATGTTAGCAACGGGTAGCGGGGAATCAGGGTTCGATTCCGGAGAGGGAGCATGAGAAACGGCTACCACATCCAAGGAAGGCAGCAGGCGCGCAACTTACCCACTCCTGGCACGGGGAGGTAGTGACGAAAAATAACAATACGGAACTCTTTTGAGGCTCCGTAATTGGAATGAGTACACTTTAAACCCTTTAACGAGGATCTATTGGAGGGCAAGTCTGGTGCCAGCAGCCGCGGTAAATTCCAGCTCCAATAGCGTATACTAAAGTTGTTGCGATTAAAAAGCTCGTAGTTGGATCTCAGGCATGGGCGCACGGTCCGCCTCGCGGCGGTCACTGTGTGTATTGATTCCCATCCTACGCTTCCCGGTTGTTCAGCCCATGGTGCTCTTCATTGAGCGTTTTGGGTGGCCGGAACGTTTACTTTGAAGAAATTAGAGTGTTCAAAGCAGGCAGGTCGCCTGAATAATGGTGCATGGAATAATGGAATAGGACCTCGGTTCTATTTTGCTGGTTTTCGGAACACGAGGTAATGATTAAGAGGGACAGACGGGGGCATCCGTATTGCGGTGTTAGAGGTGAAATTCTTGGATCGCAAGACGAACAACTGCGAAAGCATTTGCCAAGCATGTTTTCATTAGTCAAGAACGAAAGTCAGAGGTTCGAAGACGATCAGATACCGTCGTAGTTCTGACCATAAACGATGCCAACTAGCGATTCGCTGGTGTTGCTTCATCGACTCTGCGGGCAGCTTCCGGGAAACCAAAGTTTTCGGGTTCCGGGGGAAGTATGGTTGCAAAGCTGAAACTTAAAGGAATTGACGGAAGGGCACCACCAGGAGTGGAGCCTGCGGCTTAATTTGACTCAACACGGGGGAAAACTCACCCGGTCCGGACACTGTAAGGATTGACAGATTGATAGCTCTTTCTTGATTCGGTGGGTGGTGGTGCATGGCCGTTCTTAGTTGGTGGAGCGATTTGTCTGGTTAATTCCGATAACGAACGAGACTCTAGCCTACTAAATAGTTCGCCGATCCTTCATGCGTCGGCGCTAACTTCTTAGAGGGACAAGTGGCGTTTAGCCACACGAGATTGAGCAATAACAGGTCTGTGATGCCCTTAGATGTCCGGGGCCGCACGCGCGCGCTACACTGAAGGAATCAGCGTGGCTTTCTCCCTGGCCCGAAAGGGTTGGGAAACCCGTTGAATCTCCTTCGTGATAGGGATTGGGGCTTGAAATTGTTCCCCATGAACGAGGAATTCCCAGTAAGCGCGAGTCATAAGCTCGCGTTGATTACGTCCCTGCCCTTTGTACACACCGCCCGTCGCTACTACCGATTGAACGGTTTAGTGAGGGCCTCGGATTGGACTCGGCCCGCCCTTCACCGGGCGGCGCCGCTGTTCCGAGAAGACGCTCGAACTTGATCGTTTAGAGGAAGTAAAAGTCGTAACAAGGTTTCCGTAGGTGAACCTGCGGAAGGATCATTACCGGTTACCCAGCTGCTTACTGTGCGCAGTACAGCAGATGAGACGCTCATGTCACCGCGCTTGGTGGGGAGAGAGAGAGAGAGAGAGACCGGAGAGAGAGGCCACGGCTCGCGCCGAACCGTGGTGAGGGAGGTACCGTC
>JADBJO010028594.1:17500-19945 GCA_016801955.1 Conus betulinus | reverse complement strand
TTGACTATATTATCTCAGACTTGTTGATTTATGACCCATACTTTGCCTGTGTCCCTGTTTCAGATTGCACCCCTGCTTGAATTCCTCTTATTGTCTGTGTGGCTTTGTGTTGGCAGATTTCCACCCCGAACGCTGTGAAGGAACAGTGCTGGAATGTAGTGGTGAAAGGGTCGACAGCATGACAATCCTATGAGGCAGACAAGTCAGAGGAACTGGTTTTTTTCTCAAAGTACAAGAACAAGGCTGCCACACAGAAAATGGATTCGTGCAGTAGCAAGAGGGGTCCTCCTGAATCTGTGAGAGTACTACTTCAAAGCTTTGAGACAACAGAGGAAAAAGAATTATTCGTGCAAGATAAAAACGCGATTAGGACGGAACGTGGTGGTGATCCGAAGGATGAGTGGTATTCCAAATTCCAATATAAGTACCGAGCACCGTCCAGCAACTTACAGAGCAGCTAGGTGTTGCAATGACTGCAGAAATATTGAATTATAAACAAAGCTTGCTCTTATGCTCAGATTGTAGAAATAGGGGGTAGGGGGGTCTACCACTGCAGATAGAGGTTACCCCCTCTATTTCTACAATCTGAGACATAAGAGCAAGCTTTATATATATAATATATATATCTATTATATATATTATATATATATATTATATCTATATGTCGGTATGTTACCCTTAAAGAGATATATCGCCTAAACAATTCTGGTGTGTTCTCTACACGAAAACGCACAAATGCATGATCCAACAGCTTACCGAATCAGGCAACAACAGGAAGTAAATTGGACGAAATACGGCAAGGAAGTAACCCGCGTAGAATAAGCAAGGTGAAGAACAATCGATGTATTGGGGAAAAAAGTCAAAAGTCAAAACAAGACAAAACAGAAGCAAAAAAAAAAAAAAACAAAAACAAAACAAAAAAACCCACCTGGAGATTATTCTTGAGGATCATCGGCAAATGCAAGGGAAGTAAAAATTATGGCAGGCAATTGGTGTAGACGGGGAGGATGATGAAGTCGTTAACACGTCCCATGAAGTTGTACAAAACACATGGGCGTTTAGGGCAAATGCTCCAGTCGTCTCACTTCCACCCCAAGCATTCAGGTTTTCTTTGGCAGCAAGGTGGGACCTTGCAAGCCCGTTTCGAACACAGAACCAGTGGCAGCTGTGTCCGAAGTGGTGTTTGGTCCTAACGTTATTTGTGGAGTCCGAAGGGTTGTGTAAGGCCACCCTCGGTATTCCATGAAAAGGGTCCAGGGCCGGAAATAGCTCGGTTGATAAAGCGCCGGACTCGTAATCTTGATCCTGGGGTTGCAGGATTAACTCTCCGCCAGGGCATTTTGGTACTGGAGGATTTTTTTCCTCGGAGATTAACATTGGTACTGACTCCATTTCCCAAAAACAGTCCTTCCAATGAGACTATAAAACCGAGGTTCCGTGTGTGAAACGCACGCCTAATATCTTGCACACACGTAAAATCCCATCGCCAACTTTCGGAAGAGAAGGTCAGTTCCAGGCTGTTGTGTGGATGACACGTTACACATAGCAATCACCCTGTGTTCCTACACGCCTGCAAAAGACCTAGAGGTTTGTGCCCAAGACAGAGCAGAATGGCGAAGTCTAACCAGGAAGGCCCAGGAAGAATTTGAAGACAACCGCCGCAACCACATGACTACTGCAAGAGAAAAACGCAAGGCCTTGGTGTCCTCCCTTCCCACCATTAGCCACGTTCAATTGCCCCTACTGCCCACGGGTGTGTGCCTCGAGAATCGGTCTCTCCAGCCACACTCGTGCCCATGGGAGAAGGTCATCTGCACAGTGACATTATCGAATCGATAGTCTACCACGAACTGCCGTCTGTAACACTCTGACTATCAGGGGCGCAATAGAGAAACCTAACGGCCTCGTAAGGCATCCGTTAAAAGGAAGGAAAGGAAATGAGGAAGAAGTGCGATGAGGAAACAATGACACTGAATTGATCTAAACTAGCAAAGAGCGATGAAGAGTCTATAGGAACATATTTGAGCTTATGCTTGTAGACCCATCCAGGACGCAAGGAACGTCGAAATGTCCCAATCGTCTGGCAATCAGCTCTCCTGTTTAACAACAATCCAAGCATTATCCGTCCACATCAGTGCTGACAGGAATGAAGAAATGTACAGAACAACTTTCACTTCGTTCTAAAAGATACAAGTTGCCACTGGGAGACCAAATAATTAAATGCCGAATATGATATATATTGGAGGGGTGGGGGCAGGGTGAGTAGACACAGGTGCAGGCCAGAAGTTGATATGGCAACGACTTGGCAAATATTTATAGAGAAAACGAGGACGGGGTATGGGAAGGAACAGGGAATACGGGATGATTTAAGATGTATTAGTATGAATAGTCTACCCTTCGATAGCTGAGTGTAGGAACCATCTAAGACTGTTGAAACAACACAAT
>JADBJO010028594.1:0-10000 GCA_016801955.1 Conus betulinus | reverse complement strand
GACTCTGACAGGTGTTTGGGGGGGGTATAGTTTTGGGCTTTTTATGTATCTGTGAGACTATGTTTTGTCAAGTAGTCATTCGTCTGTTTTGTGCTGTTTATTGCATAAGCTTTCTTGGTTTTCTTTTTTCCTGTCCCATCTTCTGTCCTATCTCAGTGGCATTGCATCCTCGTCGCTTATTTCCGATTCCCCATCAACAGCCACAGCGCGGCCCGGCCCCGTTGCAGTCCCGGCACCGGCAATCCACAGGGAGCAGTCAATGCCAAGTCGTCAAGGGGCAACCCACCGTAGGAGACACAGCACTGCTGCCAAGTCACTTGGCTAGTAGTCAGTGGTGCCTTTTCTGATCTAACGTACGCAGGACACCTACTAAGCCTCCTTTTCCCAGATGATGTCATTGATGTGTTCAGATCAGAGCATGATATAACTAGGGTATGGCGTTGGCGGGATTTTCACAGCTTCACAATGTGTGTTAGTCGTTTGCGAACAATTCTTTTTCCCCAGCCCGATGTCGTCAGTCATTGCATGCTGAGACTTCAGTGTTCAATTCAGTCACAATGCAAGACGTGTGATTGTGATACAGCCAATATTTATGTATACGCGCACGCGCACGCACGCACGCACGCACACACACACACACACACACACACACACACACACACACACACACACACACACACACAGAGAGAGAGAGAGAGAGAGAGAGAGAGAGAGAGAGAGAGAGAGAGAGAGAGAGAGAGAGATGTCGTTTCTGAAATGTGCCTTCTAATGCTCTGCTGTGCTATCAGTCTTTTTCACATAGACTTCATACAGAAAAAACAACAACAACTTTTTAGTTCTTAAGTCTTTTTTCATACACGCTGGTTTCCAGATTCTATTGTCGTTGAGCATATTTCTTCGAACCTGCTTCTCTCCCCCTGTCCCTCCATTCCAGCCCAGCCCCCCCCCCCCCCACACACACACACACATCCCATCCTCACCCACCCACTCTCGGGACTAATCGCAGCATTACGAGTTAGTCAACACTGGCCGTATTAACCTTTCTGTCGTTTGGCTGGCTAGACACTCAGTCCAGTTCGAGTGGTGAATCGAAGTGTTTCTTCCGCCTCTTGCTGGCGGCTGCAGAGCATGGATTTTAGTGGTCGGTGGCCATCCATGTGTGTGTGTGTGTGTGTGTGTGTGTGTGTGTGTGTGTGTGTGTGTGTGTGTGTGTGTGTGTTGCTTTTTTCCATCCTTCGTGCCACTTCAGTGACACTACAACCGCCCCACTCATTCCGACCCCCTCCCCCCTCCCCTCCACACCTACCTCTGCGGCAACAGCCCATTTCGGCCGGTCACAGCCCCACGGCACCAGCAATCCGTAGCGAGCAGTCTATGGCAAGTCATCAAGAGGACACGCAGTACTGCTGTTGAGCCACTTCGCTGGTGTGCAGTGGCGCCTGTTCTGATCCAGCGTACGGAGGGACACCACCTACCAAGCCCCCTGCTGACGACAATCATCGCTTGGTCTAGAAGCTGGTGTGAATGAGCTCTCCCTCCAGAGCGCACCACCATGTCTGTCCAACGACAGCTCTCATGAACCCGCCGATACCGGTGGCCCCGACAGAACCAAACTAAGACCACAGACGTAGAGAGGACATCGAAACTGAGGTCACCATAAGAGCAGGAATCAAGTGCCACAGAATTTGAGACATTTTTCATGCTGATCGATGAAGATGAGGATGACGAAGACATGCTACGGATTTCCATTTCTGTCTGAAGCTGCATGACAGGGTTGTACTCCAGTATATCCTGGGCATCAACCAGGCCCAAGAGATACAGACACCTGCAGTGTTAGTCAGGAAATTTGAACAACACTCTCAGAGACGCATCAATTAGATGGAAGAAATTCGACTGTGTGGTCCCAGTCTTTTTGTAGAAAACCCAGCTCTGGGTAGGAGCCGTCAGGGCAAGAAAAATTCCACAAGATTCTGACGGGAATCGAACCCACGACCTCCCGTCCGGGAATCTGCGACGCTAAAGACTTCGCCACGGCGGCTGTTTAGCCATCCATGTTGTATTGCTGCTTCATAGAGCGTCTTCGGAGAGAGCATGCTTCACAGCCTGGTCGTCTTGTTTCCATGGACTGGGTTCGATACGGCACTTGTCTCAACGTCCAGAGCATACGATGGTGCAGTCTGTTGTTCTCGGTGCGGGGCCCAGCCAAGACGCTTTGCTGGTTCTAGCTCAACATATGGTAATCGCCCCTGAACAATCGTTAACGTTGCATGTTCCCTGATGATTCCTCAGAAATCGCCTTAGCTGATGATGACTGTGTATTTAAGAACCCACATCTCCATTCTTTCAGAGGAACGGCGGAAGCGACGCTCGGCAGTGGACCCAGATGCTCTCTCTTTGAAGAGCGCGGTCACAGATAAGAGTTTCGCCTACTTCGCGCAAAGCACGATGGGAAGAGGAGCAGGGGGAGGAGGAGGAGGAGGAGGAGGAGGAGGAGTAGGAGGAGATGCTGGGGTGTGCATGGTAGAGGGGCAAATAGAGGCCCCCCTCTTCCCCTGCCCCCGGCATGCCGCCCCCCCAGACCCCAGGGGGCCAGAGGGTGGTGATGGAGTACACACGACCTCTCCACTCCCTGCCCACGACCAGCCAAACCCTGGGCAGGAAAGGTACGACGACCACAACGATCATAATGATGACAGAGGTAGCGGTGTGAGGAAGGCATGTATGATGATGATGACGAAGAAGAATATGCAGAAAAAAGGGGAAAAGAAAACAGCCGAGTGGGATGAAGAGGAGGGAAATCGATCAAGAAAGAAGAAGAAGAAGAAGAAGAAGAGAGAAGAAGACGACGACGACGACGACGACGAAGAAGAAGAAGAAGAAGAAGAAGAAGAAGAAGAAGAACGAAGGGGAAGAGGAGAGAAGAAGAAGATGATGATGATAGTGATGATGATGATGATGATGATGATGATGATGATGATGATGATGATGAAGGAAAAAAGAAACGAGGAGGAGAAGAAGGAGGAGGAGGAGTAGTAGCAGATACTAATGGTGATGGTGGTGGTTGTAGTAGTAACAGGAGTAGTAGTATTCCCCCCTCCCCGTCCCTTCATACCTCCCCCTTCATCTTTTAGACCTTCATATCAACCTCATTTACAGCAGCATACATTTGCATGAAAACCGTCAAAGTTCATGAGATCAACAGTTTGAATCATTACTCACGAATTAAGCGTGGTATTTTCTTGAGAGATTGTTTTGTTCTATCTGTTCTTGAAACTGTTGTTTAGAATAACATTACAAGTCTGATTGCATACATTGCTATTTCGTGTTTTGAACAAGCAATCGAATGAACAGGGTAAAAAAGTGAATATAACCATTTGGGAGAAAATTTGACATACTAAACAGTCCAACTTAGTCACTCACCCACTCACTCACTTATTCACGAGCTCGTTTATTCATTCGTATCCTTATCAACAAAAAAAAAAAAAAACGAGAGAGAGAGAGAGAGAGAGAGAGAGAGAGAGAGAGAGAGAGAGAGAGAGAGAGAGAGAATTCAACTCTATCACTTGCTACCCCAGTCATCCTTCACCTAATATAGTCAGCTACGAACTAACTAAAGAGCTAAATGACGTAACGTTTTATTCCCATCCACACCCCCAACAGGCATCGCAGGAACGGATGCAGCTGAGCTCCCCCAGTACCAAGAACCGTGGGGAACCATCGCCACCACCCCTTTCCTTCGCCACCCTGATCACCCCATGGTCAAGATCCCAGACATCGATGCCATCAAACCGCCAGCACCAGCGGCTGCCATCCCCCCTCCCACCCAGGAGACGAACAGACCCGTTGCTGATGACGGGGAAGAAGGCATGATGGGCGAGGATCTGGCTGCTGAATAACCTCAAAAGCGGATATATATATATATATATATATATATATATATATATATATATATATATATATATATATATATAGTGATGATGATGATACCTATCTCTCTCTCTCTATATATATATATATATATATATATATATATATCGTTTTAGGGGGACAGAAAAACAGCAGGCTGACAATTCCTCCGCCATTACATTTATGACTTTGCAAAGGATTAAAAAGATAAGATGGGGACAGGGGAAAATAGAGAAAAGTAGAATGAAAAATCAGAAACATAGAGACATGAAAATCTTCACTAGCAGCATACATGGACCATTGAAACCATCTTGAAGATAGAACTATCCATATTGCTTGCTCCCAGGCCTGTCGTCTGCTGCATCGGACTCGTCAGAGAGGCACCGCTGATTGTGTACAGCAAAAATGTAACAAAGAAAAAATAAAGAAAGTAAGGGGCGGGGAGGAGACAGGGATGGGGTACGGGGTGGGGGTGGGGGGGGGGGGGGGGGGGGGGGGGGAATGAGGGGGCGTGGAGAAAAAGAAATTGAGAAAAGCGAAATCCTTCATTTGCAGCATATGGGTGCCATCTTAATCCATCTTTTAGACTTTTCAGGGAGGCACAACTGATTGTGTCTGAGCTCGCTTGAAATCGAATGGAGACACACCACAGTCTCTGATTCTGTGAAATTCTCACCACCAAGGGTTAAAAACCAGAATCCCAAGAGAATCCCCAAAGTAGCCAGCGAAGGGTAGGAAAGAAATCATCATACAAACGGTATGAAATGCAGGTGAAGGTCTTTGAGTCCATGCACAAATATGTGTATATGTATATATGTTATATCCATGCACAAATATGTATGTATGTATATATATCCTTTATTTGAATACCACGGACGGAAGAAGGGAATGGAGAATTATGTTCTCCTCATCCACATTAATTTGAGAAAAGCGTTTCATTTTCACATTTTCATGACTTCTGTGTTGTAGTTAATACCTGTCTGGCTTTAGATACAATGATGTTGGGCCGTGGATAAGTCAGATGTTGAGTTGCAGCTCCTGGTGTGGCTGAAGAGCCCAATCCTTAAGCGGCAGACTGTTACAGTTGCTGCAGGCGAAGTCTTGGTCATGAGGGTCTGTGAGTGCCGATGCAATTGTTGGCCATCTGCGGCCCTCCGTCTTCTCACTGGGCCTCTTTCCTCTGCTCTTCTTCACTGACGCCGGCCCTGATAGTGAACCACCAGCTGACCCGGTCTAAAGCTGCTGTCTCCAGGTCTGCTGGGTCGATGCTGCCCGCCGTCAGGTCGCGCTTGCATACACCCTTGTAGCGTAGGGCGGGCTGCTCTGTGTAGCCAGCTCGCTATTCAGTATGTACTTTGGGATGCGGCCGTTGCCCATGTGCCTGATGTAGCCAAGCCAGTGCAGGCGTTTCTATGTCAGCATGGCGAGCATACAAGGCATCCCTGCCTGGGCCAGCACTTCCTCGTTGGTGATGCGGTCCTGCCAAGTGAAGCCCTGGAGTCTCCTGAGGCAGCGCAGGTGGAAGGCGTTCAATCAGCGTTCTTGTCAAGAGTACAGGGTTCATGTTTCGCTTCCGTAGAGAAGAGTGCTCAGCACGAAGGCTTGATGCACTTTCATCTTGGTGTTTGACGTTAGCATGGAGTTGCCTCAGACTCTCTTCATCGACCTGACCAAGGGAGCAACAGTGATGACCCGTCTAGGGTCATCGCTGCTGCTCCCTGGTGTGGTTGATGAAGGCATGTACAAGGTCATCTCTGCTCGCGGTACTTCTCTCGTATAGCGTTATGATGTTTGCATCACGCATGTCCTGGGGTACGGTCCCTTCCTCCCAACACTGCATCAGAAGCTCATGGAGGTGACTGGGGAGAAAACTCTCCTTGCCAGGCTTGATGACTTCTGTCGGAATGCCGTCGCTATCCGGAGCTTTACCACGGGCCACGGGAGGGGTGGGGGGGGGGGGGGGGGGGGGGGGGGGCGGGGAGGCGTTCTCGATGGCTGTGTGGATGACCGAGTTCTCCCTGAACTACAGCTTCTTGTAGTGCTCTGCCCATCTCTCCCTGTGTTTGCTGCGGTCCGTGATGACATCCTCAGTCTTAGATTTAAGAACATCGATCTTGATGGCACTAAGACTAAACGCTTTCTTCATGTCTTCGTATATGACGCAGATGTTGCCGCAGTCGGGAGAGATCTGGACACCCTGCCAAGTTTCAGCCAGTACTCAATGCCATATTCAAGGGCCATCTGCTGATAGTTGCTGCGGGGGCTTTACGGAGTGCAGCTAGCGTCTTCTTTGAGGACTGTCTCCTGTGATTGAGGAGTGCAGCTCGCTTAGCAGCATGACAGGCTCCATCTCCACGATTCCTGCTTCGAATCAGTCGTCACTCTGTCTCATTCTTTTCCTATAGGTGTCCAGGCATGTTGGTAGGTGACATCACAGATGTGGTTTCACCGTGATGAAGCGCTGTCTGTCGGGCAGTCTTTTAGGGCCTTGTCAATGGCTCTGGCGAAGAGTTCGCGCAGTTCGGGCACTGTTGTCATGGCTGTGCTGATTCGATGGCGTCCCTTCTGCTTGGAGCGGTGGATTCGCATGGGCCGAAGATGCACCTTGCTGCCGACCAGGGATTGGTCAGTGTCGCAGTCAGCACTCTGGAAGCTGCAGTTGACGAACACATGGTTGAGCAAGGGTCCTCGGGTGATCACGAAGTCCAGCTGATGCCAGGGGCTGGATCTGTGGTGCCTCCAAGGTATTCGGTGTTGTGGCTCTGTGGGGAAGAGATCATGGAAGGAGCAAAGTTCTAGCAGCCGCTGTCCGTTCTCGTTCAGCTTGCCGACGCCGATGCCGAAACGGCCGATGCAGCGTGGCCAGGAGCTGTGGTCTGCACCATTTCCGGGCGTTGAAGTCCCCGAGCAGGAACAGGTGTCCCTTTGTAGGTACCTCTCTGATCTTGGCTTCCAGCTCTTCATGGAACTCAAAATTAGCCTCAACTGTAGAGTTAAATGTGGGGACGTAGACACTAAGGATGTTTGTTGGTCTAGAAGAGGTGCTGACCATTTGGAAGGTGGTTCCACTGTGGACAGGGGAGAGTTTCGCACTGCGAATCCGACACAATACAGTCGGCGCTGCTCTGGCTCCAGTCCTTGCCAAAATAACGTGTGGTTCTTCTCCCTGAGGCTGCTGGTGGAGGGGAGTCTTGTCTTGTGCAGCGCGGCGATGTCGATATGGAACCTCTTTAGCTCACGGCCGACGATGGCGGTTTTCCTGGCGTCGTCAACTTACTGTGTTGTAGAAGTATGTGCATATTTGTGCCCCTAGCTGTTCTGTGCCTATTTTTGTGTGAATGGATCATATAGATGCCGCCTCCCACACACTATGTGTGTATGTGTTGTTGCTGTTGTTGTTTTTGTTTTTTGGTCATAGTACAAAGTCAGTCTGTTTTTGGACAAAGTACAAAAATTAGCTGGATTGTTTTTAATGTTCTCCAAGTTATTCCGTCTTATTATGTCTCAATTCAAATATCGTTTGATAATTTTGATCAATGTAGATGAATATGTTTTTACCATCTTTATTACGGAGAAGAAAAAGAGCGCTATAGATGCAGACTAGCCGCTATGACGATGACACGTTAGTAGATACAGCAGCAGCAGCACTTGACGCCATTGCTTTGTTTATGTATTGTGGAACTTGTGACATTAAAGATACCTCAGCAGATATTACAGTAGCATATTCATAATGAGCAGACATAGTTGCGGCAATTCATTTACAGTATCCTTGAATTTTTCATTTCAAGAAGTCTGTGTGCCAACAAATTTGACAACGTTAAATTAAAAAAAAAATGCACAGAAAAGAAAATAAGTGGGACAGAAATTCGAAATGTTCATCGTTCTAAAACAATAATGGTAATAAACTAAATACATGAAAAAAAAAATTGAATGAAACAAGGTATGTTTGAACATGTTACCGGAGAGTGAAAACAGGCAACAACACATGAACTTACAAATTAACTTGGTGAATAACAATCTGTTGAACATTTTTAACGACTTAACAATAATACGACGAGAGAAAAATGGCGAACTAAATTAACAGAAAATAGATACACAAAAGAAAAGGTGAATGACAGGTGAAAATGAGTGTGAAAATACACACTCCACGACGCAAAAGTAAGCGTTAGTATCTTGGATATGTAGTGTTAATGACTACATTATTCAACACTGCTGCATATCAGTACACGTGTTTATTTTGTCTTTCAGTGCGCATGCGTACATCTATTCTGTATTGTTGCCATTTTCAACCTAATTGGATCATCTTTACCGTATTATTGTACATCACAAAAAATTGTTATCCTTGTGTGCATGTGTCTCTAGTAAGGAGTGAACGGTTGCATTTTGAATGGGTTTTCATTTCAATATTTACTGAGGTTATTCTATAATGTTGATTATTGGAAAAAAAAAAAAAAAAAAAAAAAACTTGGAGGGGAGTAAACTCTTGTGCAATTTCTGTGACGTATGCCAAAAAACAATATAAGAATGATAATGTTATGCTGGAAAACAGGTAGCAACTTTGAACTTTAAAAACAGTACTGCGGTATAACGCCTCAAAATAAGCTGCCCAGATTTTTCTACAGAATTCTTGTTTTATGTAATCACACGATACAAAGAGAAAAATTAGTTTTTTGCAGTGTTGTATACAGCATCAACGATTACGTTTGTTTTTATACTGTATGTATGATTCTTGGATTACAGCTTTGCGTTTGTATACAATTGTGATGCAATGTTTGTTTGGACTAAAATGGACGCAATGTATGGACAGATTAATTTGTATTTGTACATCAACATGTAAGAGATTTGGTGGTGTTTTTATTTTTTAATTTTTTTATAGTGATTATTAATCCAATAAATCCGATTGTCTGTCTATACAAACTCAACCAAAAACCCTTGTGTTGTTTCTGTACCTCGCATTTTTTTTTCTTTTGGAGTAAAACAGAATGGAAACAGATAATCTCTTATGTAACATATTTTGGAGGATCTGGACGATTTTTGAAGTCTGAAGGTTTACAGAAAAGTTTTCGCATTTGAAAAAAGGGGGAAAAAAGCTCCCCATTACCTTGTTTTGGTTGCTTATTTGCAGTTGCCTTGTTTTCAGTAGCACAGTGTTCTGCGTAATTGTTGTCATTAACTGTGACGCTACTGAGGCAGTGTAGGCGACTTTCAAATAGCATCTAAAACACAGCAACTCTGTGCAACACATTAAAGCAAAAAAGAACAGAACAGAACAGAACTGCCAATACGCTTTTACACTGCTGTTTTTGCGGAATCTCAAGTAGGGTTCTAATACTTCATGTTACAAATGCTATGTTTGGATGATGAATCTTGAATATTGTGAATAGATCTCCCCTTACTGTCTTTCTGTCTGTCTGTCTGTCTGTCTGTCTGTCTGTCTCTCTCTCTCTCTCTCTCTATCTGTGTGTGTGTGTGTGTGTGTGTGTGTGTGTGTGTGTGTGTGTGTGTGTGTGTGTGTGTGTGTGTGTGACTCATGAGCGAATATGTTATGAAAATAAGTTTGGTGTATACCATTATGGTGTTTAAAATTGTTACTTTTATGGTGCTTGACCTTTTTGTATGCCATTATGGTGTGTGTGTGTGTGTGTGTGTGTGTGTGTGTGTGTGTGTGTGTGTGTGTGTGTGTGTGTGTGTGTGTGTGTGTGACTCATGAGCGAATATGTTTATGAAAATAAGTTTGGTGTATACCATTATGGTGCTTAAAATTGTTTCTTACGTTTATAATGCTTGACATTTTTATGCTTACCATTATGATGCTCAAATTGTTACTTTTATGGTGCTTGACTTTTTAGTGCTTGCCTTTTTGTGTGCTTACCATTATGGTGCTGAAAATTCATACTTACCTTTATGGTGCTTGACTTTTCTTTTGATTAAGATTTCTTATTTTCTACACATTTTTTTGCTTACAAACCTATTTTAAGTCTAAAGCAAAATGGAATATTGACGTCGTATGCTTTATGTTTTTAACTCACGAACTGTTAATGTCTTCACTTCCTTTTAGAAGCCTGCTTTAAGTCTGAAGAAATATGGAATATTA
>JADBJO010028593.1:0-19946 GCA_016801955.1 Conus betulinus | reverse complement strand
GTTCTGTGACATCACACCATGTACGGTGACTACTGTCTTCAGCTCTGTGACATCACACTATGTATGGTGACTACTGTCTGTCTTCAGTTCTGTGACATCACACCATGTACGGTGACTACTGTCTTCAGCTCTGTGACATCACACCATGTATGTAACTGGTGACTACTGTCTGTCTTCAGTTCTGTGACATCACACCATGTATGGTGACTACTGTCTTCAGCTTTGTGACATCACACCATGTATGGTGACTACTGTCTGTCTTCAGTTCTGTGACATCACACTATGTATGGTGACTACTGTCTTCAGTCTGTGACATCACACACCATGTATGGTGACTACTGTCTTCAGCTCTGTGACATCACACCATGTATGGTGACTACTGTCTGTCTTCAGCTCTGTGACACATCACACCATGTATGGTGACTACTGTCTGTCTTCAGCTCTGTGACATCACACCATGTATGGTGACTACTGTCTGTCTTCAGCTCTCTGTGACATCACACCATGTATGGTGACTACTGTCTGTCTTCAGCTCTGTGACATCACACCATGTATGGTGACTACTGTCTTCAGCTCTGTGACATCACACCATGTATGGTGACCACTGTCTTCAGCTCTGTGACATCACACCATGTATGGTGATTACTGTCTGTCTTCAGCTCTGTGACCAACACACCATGTATGGTGACTACTGTCTTCAGCTCTGTGACATCACACCATGTATGGTGACTACTGTCTGTCTTCAGCTCTGTGACCAACACACCATGTATGGTGACTACTGTCTTTAGTTCTGTGACCAACACACCATATATGGTGACTACTGTCTGTCTTCAGCTCTGTGACCAGCACACTGTGTATGGTGAGTACTATCTTCAGTTCTGTGACCAAACACACCATGTATGGTGACTACTGTCTTCAGCACTGTAACCAACACACCACCTATGGTGATTACTGTCTGTCTTCAGCTCTATGACCAGCACACTGTGTATGGTGACTACTGTCTTCAGCTCTGTGACATCACACCATCTATGGTGATTACTGTCTGTCTTCAGTTCTGTGACATCACACTATGTATGGTGACTACTGTCTTCAGTTCTATGACCAACACACCTTGTATGGTGACTACTGTCTTCAGTTCTGTGACCAACATACCTTGTATGGTGACTACTGTCTTCAGTTCTGTGACAAACACACCTTGTATGGTGACTACTGTCTGTCTTCAGCTCTGTGACCATCACACCATGTATGGTGACTACTGTATGTCTTCAGTTTTCTGTGACCAACACACCATGTATGGTGACTACTGTCTTCAGTTCTGTGACAAACACACCTTGTATGGTTACTACTGTCTGTCTTCAGTTCTGTGACATCACACCATGTATGGTGGCTACTGTCTTCAGTTGTATTACATCACACCATGTATGGTGGTACTGTCTTCAGCTCGGTGACCAACACACCATGTTTGGTGACTACTGTCTGTCTTCAGCTCTGTGACATCACACCATGTATGGTGACTACTGTCTGTCTTGAGCTCTGTGACCAACACACCATCTATGGTGACTAATGTCTGTCTTTAACTCTGTGACCAACACACACAATGTATGGTGACTACTGTCTGTCTTTAACTCTGTGACCAACACACAATGTATTGTGACTACTGTCTGTCTTCAGTTCTGTGACATCGCACCATGTATGGTGATTACTGTCTGTCTTCAGTTCTGTGACATCACACCATGTATGGTGACTACTGTCTGTCTTCAGCTCTGTGACATCACACCGTGTATGGTGACAACTGTCTGTCTTCAGCTCTGTGACCAACACACCATGTATGGTGACTACTGTCTTCAGCTCTGTGACATCACACCATGTATGGTGACTACTGTCTGTCTTCAGCTCTGTGACCAACACCATGTATGGTGACTACTGTCTGTCTTTACTTCTGTGACATCACACCAAGTACAGTGACTACTGTCTGTCTTCAGCTCTGTGACATCGCACCATGTATGGTGACTACTGTCTGTCTTTAGTTCTGTGACATCACACCATGTATGGTGACTACTGTCTTCAGCTCTGTGACATCACAACATGTATGGTAACTACTGTCTGTCTTCAGTTCTGTGACATCACACCATGTATGGTGACTACTGTCTTCAGCTCTGTGACATCACACCATGTATGGTGACTACTGTCTGTCTTCAGCTCTGTGACATCATACCATGTATGGTGACTACTGTCTTCAGCTCTGTGACATCACACCATGTATGGTGACTACTGTCTGTCTTCAGTTCTGTGACATCACACTATGTATGGTGACTACTGTCTTCAGCTCTGTGACATCATACCATGTATGGTGACTACCGTCTGTCTTCAGCTCTGTGACATCATAGCATGTATGGTGACTACTGTCTGTCTTCAGTTCTGTGACATCACACCATGTATGGTAATTACTGTGTGTCTTCAGCTCTATGACATCACACCATGTATGGTGACTACTGTCTGTCTTCAGTTCTGTGACATCACACCATGTATGGTGACTACTGTCTGTCTTCAGCTCTGTGACATCACACCATGTATGGTGACTACTGTCTTCAGCTCTGTGACATCACACCATGTATGGTTACCACTGTCTTCAGTTCTGTGACATCACACCATGTATGGTGATTACTGTCTGTCTTCAGCTCTGTGACATCACACCATGTATGGTGACCACTGTCTTCAGCTCTGTGACATCACATCATGTATGGTGACTACAGTCTGTCTTCAGTTCTGTGACCAACACAACGGCACTGAAGAGGTACAGCACACAGTGACACTGACAGATGTACAGCAAAGACTGACATAGACGTGTACAAGAAAGAGTGACACTGACAGATGTACAACACAGTGACAGATGGACAGTAGACAGTAGCACTGACAGATGGACAGTAGAGAATAGCACTGACAGATGTACAGCAGCAGAGAGTAGCTTTGTCAGATGGACAGTACAGAGTAGCACTGACAGATGAACAGTTCAGAGTAGCGCTGACAGATGGACAGTACAGAGTAGCACTGACAGATTGACAGGACAGAGTAGCACTGACAGACGGACGGGACAGAGTAGCACTGACAGATGGACAGTACAGAGTAGCGCTGACAGATGGACAGTAGAGAGTAGCGCTGTCTGATGGACAGTATAGAGTAGCACTGACAAATGGACAGGACAGAGTAGCACTGACAGATGGACAGGACAGAGTAGCGCTGACAGATGGACAGGACAGAGTAGCACTGTGACAGATGGACAGGACAGAGTAGCGCTGACAGATGGACAGGACAGAGTAGCACTGACAGATGGACGGGACAGAGTAGCACTGACAGATGGACAGTAGAGAGCAGCACTGACAGATGGACAGTAGAGAGCAGCACTGACAGATGGACAGTAGACAGCAGCACTGACAGATGACAGTAGAGAGCAGCACTGACAGATGGACAGTAGAGAGCAGCACAGACAGATGGACAGTAGAGAGTAGCACTGACAATTGGACAGAAGAGAGTAGCACTGATAGATGTACAGCAGAGAGCAGCACTGACAGATGGACTGTAGAGCGTAGCACTGACAGATGGACAGTAGAGAGTAGCACTGACAGATGGACAGTAGGGAGTAGCACTGATGGCCGCCCAGTCCGGAGCTGTACTGACCGATGACGGAGCCGGTGGACTCACAGCTAGACACAGAGTTGTTGAGGTTCAGCTCCTGCACCATGTCTGTGGTCACATCCCCTCCTTCCCTCAGCGCTGCCCGACCCTGACAACGATCGCACCTGCCACAGGCAGCAGAATGACATGACATAGGTCACTGAGGTGTTAATGAAGTGTGTGAGGGAGCAGAGATGACATGACAGGGTCACTGAGGTGTTAATGAAGTGTGTGAGGGAGCAGAATGACATGACATAGGTCACTGAGGTGTTAATGAAGTGTGTGAGGGAGCAGAATGACATGACATGGGTCACTGAGATGTTAACGAAGTGTGTGAGGGAGCAGAATGACATGATATAGGTCACCGAGGTGTTAATGAAGTGTGTGAGGGAGTAGCACAGACACAGGTCTTTGAAATGTTAAAAAGGTGTGTAAGGGAGTAGAACATCATGACATGAGTCACTGTGGTGTTAATGAAGTGTGTGAGGGAGTAGAATTTCATGACATGGGTCACTGAGGTGTTAATGAAGTGTGTGAGGGAGTAGAACAGACACAGGTCTTTGAAATGTTAATAAGGTGTGTAAGGAGTAGTAGAACACCATGACATGGGTCACTGTGGTGTTTAATGAAGTGTGTAAGGGAGACAACATGACATGGGTCACAATGATTTTAGTAAAGTATACGAGGTAGTGTAACAACATGACATGGGTCACAGTGATTTTAGTAAAATACACGAGGTAGTACAAACAACATGACATGGGCCACAGTGATTTTAGTAAAATATACGAGGTAGTACAAGAACATGACATGGGTCACAGTGATGTTAGTAAAATATACGAAGTAGTACAACAACATGACATGGGTCATGGTGATGTTAATGAAGTGTGCGAGGGTGCAGAACATCAGGAAGTTTACCCCTTGGATTGTGAAACAACCATTTGTACAACAGGATTCCTTCCAACACCAACTTTAAACCATAATTTTAGCATGAAAATGTTTTACCAACATCTTCATGCATCAGTAGGCAGATACAGAGCTACAAATGTATGACAGAGTAAGTTTTCAAAAAACTCTTTAGCTCATCATTGTTTTGCTTTTTCATTTTTCAATATCAAGCTTACACAGAGCCTATTCTCAGCTAGGGACCAAGCTTTAAGCTCTTAACAATCCACCCCACATTTACATAACAATCCACCCCACATTTACTCAACAGGCTGCCTACCTGAGCACAGGCCACTGAAAAAAGCTACCTGCTAGTGCTAATCATTTGTTTCCTGCTACCTGTTTAGTGCTAATCACTTGTTTCCTGCTACCTGCTAGTGCTAATCACTTGTTTCCTGCTACCTGCTAGTGCTAATCACTTGTTTCCTGCTACCTGCTAATCACTTGTTTCCTGCTACCTGTTAGTGCTAATCACTTGTTTCCAGTGTCTCAATCACAACAGGTCACTAAAGAAGCAACCTGTTAGTGCTAATCACTTGTTTCCAGTGTCTCAATCACAACAGGCCACTAAAGAAGCTACCTGTTGTGCTAATCACTTGTTTCCAGTGTCTCAGTCACAGCCACTAAAAAAGCTACCTGTTAGTGCTAATCACTTGTTCCAGTGTCTCAGTCACAACAGGCCACTAAAGAAGCAACCTGTTAGTGATAATCACTTGTTTCCTGTGTCTCAGTCACATTAGCAATCACTCAGACTTTTGTTCGTTCCTTTGCCTTTAAGGAGGGTGCACATTGTGTGACTATGTGTCATACATACCAATGGTCAGACAAGCTTTCTCTCCTGAAAGTTGTTGATGAGATTTGACATGTGAGCAAACTCAGTTTCTAAACTCATTCAAAGGATTTTTTGGGACATGGAGTCAGAAAGATTTTCCAGTTAATACTTAAATTTTTAATCTTTTTTTTTTCACCATCACTTCCAAGATACTTAACCCGTTCACTGCCAGAAAATATTACAAAGGCTTTCCAGCGCCAGGGAAATCTAATAATTTGGGGGCAATAATTAACCCTCTTCAGTATGCACTTACCTGAGCTTAGTTACACCAAAAACCATCCGCAAGATAAGTAACTCCGTAATTTGAACATGGTTACCCAATTTAAAAAATAATTTAAAAGAGAGGAAAGGAAATAATGAAATGAAAATAATGTTAAAAATTCCTACGAATATATATGTTGCTGTATCATAAGTTTGAAGAATGTCACACGAGTCATTCACTCGGGAAAAAAAAAAAACAATCTTCTTCAGAACTTTCTTCTGAATCATTGTTCATCATATCTCGAACCTCATTCCAGTCGAAATGTAGGTCACTCTAAGCTTCACTATCCAGCACTTTCACTAAGTCTTATGCCGTAAATCCTACAAATCACAGTATCTTCATCACTAAATCTCATTATAGAATGGCAGAAATCAAGGTTAGCCTTGGTGAAAAACAGCATTTCGACCGCAAAACTTTAAAAATTTGTAGCTCGAGAACTACGGTGCGTATCGACTCGTGTTTTTTTGCAAATGGAGGTAAATGGCTACAGGAAGAAGGAATTCAAGTTCTCATGAGACTTCCTTTTCTATGAGAAACATGGCGGCGCCCATTGTTGCCATGTGTTTTACCGGGGGTGCCGGCAGGCGCTTTTGGCTGTGTGATTTCCGGTTGGGGCGCTAGCGGGCGAGCACTAGTCAAGAGAGTGAACAAAAAATTCTAGCTCAGAAACTACAAAAGATTATGCAGGCATCCTTCAGTCTCAGAAGACTATGGAGTTGCGTTCTAGGTGTCTCTTCTGGTACAGTGACAGGTGTGGCTGGCCAGTCCGACGTGGGAATGACAGTCCCTGTGGCAGAGGGCACAGGTGAAGTCTGACGCTGGTCTGTCTGCCTGGGCTGCAGCCTTTCTTCTCATTCTCTTGTCCCTGTGCTGCTGAGCGAGTGTCTCTTCAAACTTGAAGAGACCTTTCTGCACAGTCTGTCTCCAGGCTGACCATTCGAGGGCTGTTGCTTCCCAGTTGTTCTGGTCAATGTTCAAGGCTTTAAGGTCCCTCTTGCACACGTCTTTGAATCGAAGCTGTGGTCTGCCTGTGGGACATTCTCCCTGCACAAGTTCTCCATAGAGGAGGTCTTTAGGGATCCGTCTGTCATCCATGCGCACGACATGGCTGAGCCAGCACATACGTCTCTGTTTCAGCAGCGTGTATATGCTGGTGCATCCGGCTCTTTCCAAGACAGTGTTGTTTGGGACCTTGTCCTGCCAGGTGATGTTCAGAATGCATCAGAGGCTACGCATATGGAAAGCATTGAGCTTTCGCTCTTGTCGGGCACGCAAAGTCCAAGACTCGCTGCCATACAGGAGGGTGCTCACGACGCAGGCTCTGTAGATCTGGATCTTTGTGTGCTCGGTCAGCTTGCTGTTGTTCCATGCTTTCTTTGTCAGTCTGGTCATGGTGGTAGCTGCCTTGCCGATGCGCCTGTTGAGCTCTGCGTCAAGTGAGAGGGTGTCTGAGATATTTGAGCCCAGATAAACAAAGTCATGGACGACATCCAGTTCATGGTCATTGATGCTGATGACTGGGGGAGAGTCAACATCCTGTCCCATGACCTGTGTTTTCTTCAAGCTTATGGCAAGCCCAGAGTCTTGGCAGGCATCCGCTGAAGCAAGTCATTAGCTGCTGTAGGTCCTCAGCTGAGTGGGCGGTTACTGCTGCGTAGTCTGCAAAGAGGAAGTCACGCAGGCACCTCAGCTTGACATTAGTCTTGGCTCTTAATCTGGAGAGGTTGAAGAGCTTTCCGTCTGTCCTGGTTCAGAGGTAGATACCTTCAGCTGCAGGACCAAATGCATGTTTCAGCATCACAGCAAAGAAGATTCCAAACAGGGTGGGAGCCAGGACGCAACCCTGTGTCACTGTGCTCCGTATGCTGAAGGCAGCTGATGTTGAGCCGTCAAAGACGACAGTGCCTTTCATGTCTTTGTGGAAGGATCTGATGATGCTGAGAGGTTTGGGTGGACATCCAATCTTGGGGAGGATCTTGAAGAGGCCATCCCTGCTGACCAGATCGAAAAAGCCTTTGTGAGATCTATGAACGCAATGAAAAGTGGCTGCCTTTGCTCCCTATATTTCTCCTGAAGTTGCTTAACCCTCTTCAGTATGCACTTATCTGAGCTTAGTTACGCCAGAAACCATCAGCAAGGTAAGTACCTCCGTAATTTAAACAAGGTTACCCAATTCAAAAAATCATTTAAAAGAGAGGAAAGGAAATAATGAAATGAAAATAATTTTTAAAATTCCTACGAATATATATGTTGCCATATCGTAAGTTTGAAGAATGTCACATGAGCCATTTACTCAGGGAAAAAAAAAATCTTCTTCTTCAGAACTTTCTTCCGAATCATTGTTCATCATACCTGGAACCTCATCCCAGTTGAAATCTAGGTCACTCTAAGCTTCATTACCCAGCACTTTCACTAAGTCTTATGCCATAAATCCTACAAAACACAGTATCTCCATCACTAAATCTCTTTACAGAACAGCAGAAATCAAAGTTAGCCCTGGCGAAAAACAGCATTTCGACCTCAAAACTTAAAAAATTCGTAACTCGAGAACCACGGCACGCATCGACTCGCGGCTTTTTGCAAACGGAAGGCTTAGTTACACCGAAAACCGTCGTCGGCAAGGTAAGTAACTCCGTAGTTTGAACATGGTTACCCAATTAAAAAATTAATTTAAAAGACAGGAAAGGAAATAACGAAATGAAAATAATTTTAAAAATTCCTGCGAATATATATGTTGCTATATCGTAAGTTGAAGAATGTCACATGAGCCATTTACTCGGGAAATAAAAAAAAAATCTTCTGCAGAACTTTCTTCCGAATTGTTGTTCATCATACCTGGAACTTCATCCCAGTCGAAATCTAGGTCACTCTAAGCTTCATTACCCAGCACTTTCACTAAGTCTTATGCCGTAAATCCTACAAAACACAGTATCTCCATCACTAAATCTCATTATAGAATGGCAGAACTCAAGGTTAGCCACGGTGAAAAACGGCATTTCGACCTGAAAACTTTAAAAAATTCGTAACTCGAGAACCACGGCACGTATCGACTCGCGGTTTTTTTTTTGCAAACGGAAGTAAATGGCTACAGGAAGAAGGAAGTCACGTTCTCGCGAGACTTCCTTTTCTACGAGAAACATGGCGGCGCCCATTGTTGCCACGTGTTTTACCGGTGCAATCACTTCTGTCACAATTAAAAAAGATACACAAGATTATTACAAAAGATATAAAAATGAAATATATATGATTTTTGAAGGAAGTTGAATGGAGATTTTGAATCTGGGCTTCTTTTGTTTTTAATTTTGATAATAAAAAAAATTTAGGCATTTAGATTTGGATAGATTTTTTAGCACGATCAAAAACATGTATTTACCACTACAGCTTCACATCCAAAAAAAGAAACACAAAGCAAAAAAGTTGAAAATAAAGTCTGTATTGTCACACTACACCTGTAAATGAAAGTAAAATAGTCTAGAAGTCTATCAAGATGCTCACACCTCATGCAGACAGGTCAGTCCACGACAACGCCCCCCTCCCCCCACCACGCCCCCTTGCTGGACTTCAACCCTCTTTCTCTCTCCTCCTCTTCCCCTACCTTTCCTGCTGCCCTGTGTCACGCCGCGAGCAGGCCGCGCTCCCCTCTCGCGCTAACACGTCACTGGCCACTTGCACACAGTGCAGAGTACACACTAGGCTGGCTTGTTTGACACTGGTAACCAGTCAGCTGAACACACTCTCTTGAGATCGCACAGCACGACTCAATAACTGACGAATAATGTTGGCAATTCCATCACTATCATCTCACCTTCATGCTCGAGTGAGTCTTTGAATAAAAGATTATCTTTGTCAAAAAATGATTAGCAGAGCCTGCTCAGCTGTGTAAGTACGTTGATTTGGTCGCTACGCTCATCGAAGGTTGCGCCGCGATCTTTGCAAGCGAGACACAAAGCGCTGGCTGGTCATCCAGTCAGTGATGAGAATAAATGGTCTTCCCCCTCACGTGTGGTCATTTGCATATCATTTTAATACTGCAGACATATAAGGCTTACTACACACACTCTATCTAAGTCCTTTGATAGGAATAGTAACGAATGAAAATTCGAGAAAAATGCATGACGTCAGTGGACGGCCCATAGGCACTGGGAGTACATTTTTACCGCGGCATCAGCTGATGGCTTAAATGCACTCTACGGGTTAAGGAAAACGTTTTGGTATTTATACTGATTAAAAAAAATTGATTTGATCTGTGTGCTCATTTTTCGCAATCGCGCTTTCAAGTTATTTAAGGAAAATGTTTTAGCATGTATGCAGATAAACAAATATGATTGGATTTGTGTGCTCATTATTTTTTTTTTGCCAATTTGATGTTCATCCAACTCAAGCAAATTCTAAACACACAAAGGCACAACAAAATCATGATATTACATCACATGTTGAAGAAAGAATGAATGTCACTCAAATTTCACAAAAAACAGAATCAGCCACAGAAGCTGACTGATGAAAGAAATGGCGTAGCCACATGGTAGGCAGGGGGAGCTCACCCTGTGCGGCACACGGTGTTGAATTCTTTAGCAATGATGCCAGGAGTGGGGATGAACTCGATGTCACAGTCATACGCCCTGCAAACATAGGCCAAAATTCAAAACAATGTTCAGATGTGTGTGTGTGTGTGTGTGTGTGTGTGTGTGTGTGTGTGTGTGTGTGTGTGGTGTGTGTGTGTGTGTGTGTGTGTGTGTGTGTGTGTGTGTGTGTGTGTGTGTGTGTGTGTGTGTGTGTGTGTGTCTGTGTGCGTGTGTGTGTGTGAACACTGACAATGGGGAATAACTCGGTTTGGAAGAGGTCAGGCTTTCATGAAGGTGTGTGTGTGTGTATGTGTGTGAGTGTGTGAGTATGTGTGTGTGTGTGTGTGTGTGTGTGTGTGTGCGTGTGTGTGTGAACACTGGGGAGTACCTCAGTTTGGAAGAGGTCAGTCAGGGCTTCATGAAGGCATGTGTGTGTGTGTGTGTGTGTGTGTGTGTGTGTGTGTGTGTGTGTGTGTGTGTGTGTGTGTGTGTGCGTTTGTGTGTGTGTGTGTGTGTGTGTGTGTGTGTGTGTGTGTGTGTGTGTGTGTGTGTGTGTGTGTGTGTATGGATGAACACCTCAGTTTGGAAGAGGTCAGGGCCTTCATGAAAGCAGCATCAATGCGCTTCCTTCCCAGAGTGGCGTAGCGCTTCATGAAGGCCAGCACATTGCCAGCAAAGCCGTACTGACAGTTGAAGGCCCAGCGGTAAAAAACTTCTCCATGGAGAACACGCTGCACACATCAACGGGACTCCAGTGACCTGCAACCACAGGAGTCACAGTGCATCATCAAAGATAGGTTGAAAACCCACAGCTACCAACTGCAGGGACAACACAGTTCCCATCATAATCATTACATCACAAAGGACACACTGCATGGACAACACAGTTCACATCACAATGATTACATCACATAGGACATGCCGCAGTTACAACACAGTTCACATCACAATCATTACATCACATAGGACACACTGCACTGACAACACAGTTCCCATCAAAATCATTACATCACATAGGGCATGCCGCAGTGACAACACAGTTACCATCATAATCATTACGTCACATAGGACACACTGCAGAGACAACACAGTTCACATCACAATCATTATCACAAAGGACAGTTACACAATGCAGTCATTACATCACAAAGAACAGTTACACAATGCAGTCATTACATCACAAAGGACAGCTACACAATGCAGTCACTACACCACAAAGGACAGTTTACACACTACGGTGGTTACATCACAAAGGACAGTTATACACTGCAGTCATTACATCACAAAGGACAGTTACACACTGCAGTGGTTACATAACAAAGGACGGCTACATCATGAAGTCATTACATCACACAGGATAGTTACATAATGAAGTCATTACACAGCAGTAGATGCACTTCATGTTTGGTCAATTCCCTTGGTGGGAAAAAACTGAGCGCAACAATAACGTGCATTATTTCCTCTCCCATGATCCCCTCCTGGGTGGTCTCGTTTTTCATCTGGCGGTCATTTTGGTCATGCGCCGAATATGAGAAGATAAGTGGTTTCTTCCTTGTTTTCACTGTCCTAAATGTTACTTGCTTTTGCCTGAAGAAGACCCAAGAGGTTAAAATACATTGTGTCTTGTCCTGTACTACTCTGTTTGTCTGTGTCCTTGGCAGTAACTAACCCCCTCTTTTTCTAAATTGTGCACTAGCAGTAATCTATTGTAATATGACGTTCTCTAGAAGTGCACAATTCCTGTGACTTTAAGTGTGATTTCGTTTTCATGCCAGATATGCCTTGTGATTAACTGGAGTCCTTCTGAAAAAGGACCCAGCATTTATGCTTTTGATAACATTTTCCCACTCATGCTAGAGATGTGGTTTTGGGTGTGGTCATATTGTTGTTCCCATGGCAGAGATGGCGTGGGATGGAGAGGGGGGGGGGGGGGCGAATTCTAACCTGTGAAGGGTGTGTGTAAGGCCACACAACCACTTGCTGTTTATAATTTACCTGCACATTGTGACACGGAATTTCACCATTTTCTTGCAGCAGATTTTTGCTTTCATGAGTACTCTCTCTGAAGACTAATTCAATCTTCTTTAAAAATCTTTTTTGTATCAGTGAATATGTGAATGTATTTGCTGTCTTGTGTATGGGTGAAGTTATTTGCCCCTGTCTCTACCTGAAGACTTCTTTGGGGGAATTATTTCTGTGTGGCACCCCTCTCAGGTATCAACAGGCCTGGCATCCAGGAAGGTCACCCACATCACATTCTATGGTCTCTTTCATCCAATTAATTGTTGGTGTAAGAGAGAGTGGTGGCAGACTGACTGGTTTAGCGTTTACTCAGACAGTATTATGACTTATATTATATTTAATGCTGCCAAGCCAGTTTTGTCAGGATGCATGAGACATTGTGTATAGTATTTCTTTTGGACACACTCTTTCTTACTGATCGTCTAACACACATAAAGGCACACAGACAGCCCATTGGTCACACCATCTTACCATACACTATATGCAGAGCAGCAGTGGTGGGGTCAGCAGTGCCCATCAGTGAATAGGCCACCTGGTTGGTTTTGCCTATGGGAATGATGCCCAAGGGAATCAGGGCACGTGCATATGTTCGGCCGACCTTTAAGTCCACCTCCTGCTCCTTCTGTGAACGGTTCATCAGTCCGTTCAACACCTGGTTCACCGTGCCATCCCCGCCCATAGCCACCACACTGCAACACAAAGTGTATAATATTACCCCACCCATAGCCACCACACTGCAACACACATTGTATGATGTTTCCCCACCCATAGCCACCACACTGCAACACACTGTATGATGTTTCCCCACCCATAGCCACCACACTGCAACACACACTGTATGATGTTTCCCACCCATAGCCACCACACTGCAACACACACTGTATGATGTTTCCCCACCCATAGTCACCACACTGCAACATACATTGTATGATGTTTCCCCACCCATAGTCACCACACTGCAACATAAATTGTATGATGTTTCCCACCCCATAGTCACCACACTGCAACATACATTGTATGATGTTTCCCCACCCATAGTCACCACACTGCAACATACATTGTATGATGTCTCCCCACCCATAGCCACCACACTAAAAAAACACACATTGTATGATGTTTCCCCACCCATAGCCACCACACTAAAACACACATTGTATGATGTTTCCCCACCCATAGCCACCACACTGCAACATACATTGTATGATGTCTCCCCACCATAGCCACCACACTGCAACATACATTGTATGATGTCTCCCCACCCATAGCCACCACACACTAAAACACACATTGTATGATGTTTCCCCACCCATAGCCACCACACTAAAACACACATTGTATGATGTCTCCCCCCCATAGCCACCACACTAAAACACACATTGTATGATGTTTCCCCACCCACAGCCACCACACTGCAACACACTTTGTATGATGTTTCCCCACCCATACCCACCACACTGCAACACACACTGTATGATGTCTCCGTCCCTTCCCACAACATTGTAACACAGGTCATTGTATGATGTTTCCCCAGCCACAGTCACCACACAGCAACACACATTGTATGATGTTTCCCCGCCAATAGCCACCACATTGCAACACACAGTGTATGATGTCTCCTGCCCATTCCCAACACATTGCAACACAGGTCATTGTATAATGTTTCCCCACCCATAGCCACCACCCTGCAACACACATTGTATGATGTTTCCCCACCCATTGCCACCACACTACAAGACACATTGTATGATGTTTCCCCACCCTTTGCCACCACACTACAACACAGGTCAACGCAAGCTTTCGCACCCTAGCCACCACAGTGCAACCATACTGTATGTTTCCCCGCCCATAGCCCCCACAGTGAACCACAGGTGATGTCAGGTGAAGTGAAGGCTGCTGAGCACAATGAGAATCACTGCATCTGGTATAGTCAGCATGTCACTGATGACTCACCTGGACAGTGAACTGGCTGACTGACTATAAACACAGAGCCACAATACCATGACTATAAACACAGAGCCACAGTGCCACGACTATAAACACAGAGCCACAGTGCCACGACTATAAACACAGAGCCACAATGCCACGGCTATAAACACAGAGCCACAATACGACGACTATAAACACAGAGCCACAGTGCCACGACTACAAACACAGAGCCACAGTGCCACGACTATAAACACAGAGCCACAGTGCCACGACAAAAGAACTTTTCTTTTTGAATTAACCCTCAACATCACACACACACACACACACACACACACACACACACACACACACACAGAGCGGCTATCTTTATCATCACTTAACAACTGTACTCAGTGTAGTTGTCAACACTTGAGCAACAATCCTAGCAGCACACACATACAGCTTGCATACACATGCAGGTGTGCATGCACACACACACACTTTTAGAATGTAATGTATGCATCATGTGTATACACCTGTACTGATGTGTATAAAAAAGAGACATAGTAAGGGGAGACAAACAGAAAGGGGGGGGGGGGGGTGTGAAGAAGGAGTGAGAGAGTAAAAGAAGGGAGGTGGGGGGTGGGGGGGCAGCTAAGAGAGCAGAAAATAGACACACAGACCACAAATTTTACATGCTGCAGACAAAACCATCCATGTCTATGAGCAAACTCACCAGTCAAAATCATCAATGTTCAGATGGATCATCTCTTGTTTCACATGTTCGTTGTGTTGAATTACTGAAAAGAAAAAAAAATTCTTGATTTATGACACTGATTAGAACCATCAATAGATAGCATGATACAAAGAATACAGTATGCATTATTTTCATAGAAGATTTTTTAAATACAGATAATCCAAATCAGCTGTACTACAGTCAGTCTTACACAAATCCTGTCTCGTCGTCACAATTTTGTGCCTGGCTTAATGCTTCCTTTGTGTCACCATTCTGGTGAACAGGACACTGAGTAAGAATCCACAGAGTTTGTGACTTGTCTCCGCTTTGTCAGTCAAACAATACTCCTGAATGATGATTAAAGCATATGCATTAGATGCTGAAATCTTTAGCCACCACTGATCTCTACTCTGTCCTCAACAGACCATTATTTCAGCACCAATGAAAGCTTCCTTCTCACAGAAAATGTACACCACATGACTTAAATCACACATTCTTTGAATAAAAAAATTGTATGTGTCCCTGGTTAATGCAGGCAAAACTTGCTTTGATTAAGACAAAAACATTCACAGTGTCTTGACCCATGATAGAACTATAATCAACTTATCTATATTAGTGATAATAAATATAGTTAACTTATCTGTACCAGTGATAACTATAATTAACTTAGTGGTAACAACTATAATTATCTACATTAGTGATAAAAATTATAAGTAACTTAACTATAAAGCAACAGCAATCAAGCCTCATCAATGTTCATGATCATAACTATAATCATCTACCTATTTCATTGATAAAAACAATAATTAGCATATCCATACTACTGATACCAACAGTCAAAGCAATCATTAACACACAGTGGCACATGTGTTTTCTTTTCCATCTATCACAGACACACACATGTAACCCCCCACATAAAACAAGGAATTTCCGTGGTAGATTACGGCCAGGTTGGTTCTGCAAAACATTAGTGTAAACAAAGAAAAAAAAGTCGAAAATTGCACAGATGCTCATGGGCGCTTTTTGGCGACGACTTGGCAGATCGCCATGGGCGCCTTTTGGCGACAAAGTAGGGTGACCTAACTCCCGATACTCTCACGATCCTAGTTCATGAGATAAAAAGCCAGCAATAAACGTCATAGTTGGGGGATGGTCTGGCTCATGCTCACAGCCATTTGCTTTGTCAGAACACTTCAGTTCAGTGTTTTATTGACTTTATTCCGATTGTTTTTCCATTCACTATGACGTCACCACCAAGCACTTTACGTACTTGACCTTGCCGTACATTTACCACAGATCAAGTGCTGGGAATATTGATAGACAGTTGGTTGTTCCTAATACAGATGAAGAAGACCCAGACAGCCACGAGTAAAGAACGATAGTGATGGCTTGACCGAATTATTCCAACGTGAAGCGTTGGACCGTTGCCAACTTGTTATGACAGGCTGATAAGACGCCGCCCACTTACTACCCTACCGCGTGTGCCCCAGTGTTTTTGCGTTGAGCCAGCCAACACTGACTGACTGTTCACTAACTCTATGTGAGGGAGCCAACTAAGACTTTAGGCAACGAACTTCACACACACGCTGTGGGCCCACTCTCGCTGGTCGAGGTTGAAGGGGGCGTGGCCAACTGACACGTGAGAGGCGAGTATCACAGACGTCTTTCGAGTGGGTGTACAGTGACAGCTGATCAACTGACTGAATGACAAGGGTTCAGAGACCAACAGGCACATGAATGACTTTGTGTTCATAAAAAAAATATATATATATATTACTGTTGAGAGTGAAAGGGACGTGTGTGTGTGTGTGTGTGTGTGTGTGTGTGTGTGTGTGTGTGTGTGTGTGTGTGTGTGTGTGTGTGTGTGTGTGTGTGTGTGTGTGTGTGTGTGTGTGTGTGTGTGTGTGTGTGTGTGTGTTCCCTTTTTTCTTTCTTACATGTGTACCAGTTAGGCATAAGAATGTGTGTGTGTGTGTGTGTGTGTGTGTGTGTGTGTGTGTGTGTGTGTGTGTGTGTGTGTGTGTGTGTTCCCTGCTATTGGAGTAGTTGTATTTGTGGCTGTTTCATGCACTTTTCTGTTGGAAATACCATACTTTCTGGTCTTCAGTGTGAGTGGAGTATTTTTCCTCCATTGTTGAGAGTTTGTTGGCATTCTTTCTGTATTTTTTACGCTTAGAAGAAAACATAACATTCTTTTTTTTATTTTGCATTTTTTTTTCACTTGAAATCACTAAAAAAATTGAAATTGTTGTTGACTTACCATTACTAACATGTTACGATATAATAAAAGTACAGTGTATCTCCTCCATTTTACAAAAAATAGCATGAGATTTGGTTGTTTAGTTCCAGAGATATCCGCGAGCTTTTTTGAAAAAAAAATGGCTGGCGATGGGGATTTATGCAAAATAGAATGTCTGGCGGTGAAAGGGTTAAGGAGTACTCATTTAAATGGAAAGGAATGTTTTTAAAGTAGTAATCTCAAATGAGAACAAAGAAATGATTATTTTTTCGGGTAGGTGCCCATGTGACTTCCTGTTTGGGTGACCATGTGTCTCTACCATTATAAAAAAGAGCTACCACATCTAGCCAACTTTTTTACTTAGACACAGAGGCCCAGCTGCAACCAGAACAAGCTGAGAGGGCTCTTTGGCTGCTCTCTACCACTACCAGCAGAGACGATTTTTTCTTTTGGCTTGAGACCCTTGGTTTTGTTCTGGTAGTCAGTACAGTTTTCTTATTAACTCCTAGAGGTTTCTTAAGACTCATAAAAAATAAAAAATTTCTAAAATCATTTTAAATTCTTTGAAAAACTTTGATTCTGTTTGGAACTCTACATTCTGTAAAAACTCTAAAAACTTCTCTGGATCTCAGCTGTGTTCTTTTTATATTTCCATGTGGTTGGGTATGGATAGGCCATACTGTTGGAAAGGAAATAATTTGGGCTGATCTGGGAAGGTTTGTTTCTTTTTGTTCTCCTTTATTATTCTGGCTTAGTTAGTCCCTATTATTCAAATAAACGCTTTGTTTTGGTTTTTACTCTGTTTGTGGACTCCAGTCTGTTATATTGGAAATTTGTTTGAGTAGTTAGAAACAAAGATACTTAACAATCACGCACCTCACCCAAAAAATTGTAACCCAAGGGAAGGAGGTGAAGTGGGGCAATGCAGAGGGGTGAAGGCAATGCAGGCAGACAGGAGGTGAAGTGGGAGAGGGGGAGGGCAATGCAGACAGGAGGTGAAGTGGGAGAGGGGAGGGCAATGCAGACATACGGTGAAGTGGGAGAGGGGAGGGCAATGCAGACAGACAGGGAGGGCAAGGAGTGGAAGTTGGAGAGGGGAGGGCAATGCAGACAGAAGGTGAAATGGGAGAGGGGGAGAGGGCAATGTATACAGGAGGTGAAGTTGGAGAGGGGAGGGCAATGCAGACAGACAGTGAAGTGGGAGAGGGGAGGGCAATGAGGACAGAAGGGTGAAATGGGAGAGGGGAGGGCAATGTATGAAGTGGGAGGTGAAGTTGGAGAGGGGAGAGGGGGAATGCAGACAGACAGTGAAGTGGGAGAGGGGAGGGCAATGAGGACAGAAGGTGAAGTGGGAGAGGGGAGGGGCAATACAGACAGGAGGTGAAGTGGGAAAGGGGAGGGCAATGAGGACAGAAGGTGAAGTGGGAGAGGGGAGGGCAATGCAGACAGGGAGGTGAAGTGGGAGAGGGGAGGGCAATGCAGACTGGAAGTGAAGTGGGAGAGGGGAGGGCAATGCAGACAGGAGGTGAAGTGGGAGAGGGGAGGGCAATGCAGACAGAAGGTGAAGTGGGAGAGGAGAGGGCAATGCAGACAGGAGGAGTTGGAGAGTGGGAATGAGGGTGAGGGGGATGCAGAGGGCAATGCAGACAGGAGGTGAAGTGGGAGAGGAGAGGCAATGCAGACAGGAGGTGAAGTTGTGAGAGGGGAGGGCAATGCAGACAGACAGGTGAAGTGGGAAGAGGGGAGGGCAATGAGGAGGACAGAAGGTGAATGAGTGGGAGAGGGGAGGGCAAATGTATACAGGAGGTGAAGTTGGAGAGGGGAGGGCAATGCAGACAGACAGTGAAGTGGGAGAGGGGAGGGCAATGTATACAGGAGGTGAAGTTGGAGAGGGGAGGGCAATGCAGACAGACAGTGAAGTGGGAGAGGGGAGGGCAATGAGGACAGAAGGTGAAATGGGAGGAGAGGGGAGGGCAATGTATACAGGAGGTGAAGGGGAGAGGGGGAGGGGCAATGCAGACAGACAGTGAAGTGGGAGAGGGGAGGGCAATGGGAGGTGAAGGGGAGAGGGGAGGGCAGAGGACAGAAGGTGAAGTGGGAGAGGGGAGGGCAATGAGGACAGGAAGGTGAAGTGGGAGAGGGGAGGGCAATGCAGACAGGAAGTGAAGTGGGAGAGGGGAGGGCAATGCAGACAGGAAGGTGAAGTGGGAAAGGGAGAGACAGGGAGGGCAATGCAGACAGGAGGTGAAGTGGGAGAGGGGAGGGGCAATGCAGACAGGAAGGTGAAGTGGGAGAGGGGAGGGCAATGCAGACAGAAGGTGAAGTGGGAGAGGGGAGGGCAATGCAGGACAGAAGGTGAAGTGGGAGAGGGGAAGGCAATGCAGACAGAAGGTGAAGTGGGAGAGGGGAGGGCATGCAGACAGGAGGTGAAGTGGGAGAGGGGAGGGCAATGCAGACAACAGAAGGTGAAGGGGAGAGGGGGAGGGCAATGCAGACAGGAGGTGAAGTGGGAGAGGGGAGGGGCAATGCAGACAGAAGGTGAAGTGGGAGAGGGGAGGGGGCATGCAGACAGAAGGTGAAGTGGGAGAGGGAGAGGGCAATGCAGACAGAAGGCGAAGTGGGAAGGGGAGGCAATGCAGACAGGAGGTGAAGTTGGAGAGGGGAGGGCAATGCAGACAGAAGGGTGAAGTGGGAGAGGGGGAGGGCAATGCAGACAGGAGGTGAAGTGGGAGAGGGGAGGGCAATGCACACAGGAGGTGAAGTGGGAGAGGGGA
>JADBJO010028592.1:0-19952 GCA_016801955.1 Conus betulinus | reverse complement strand
CGATCTGAGGTCATTACGTCAAACAAAAACAATGTCTGGCTCTACGAATGGAAAAGACTGAAAGGGGAGGGGGGGGGGGGGGAGGGGCCAAAGGCTGGTAAGCGACTAAGGTAGTCCCTCTCTCTCCACCCTTCCCACCCATCCAGTTGATGATCCTAAATATTTTAGGGCTTACAAGGCAAGACGTTGAGCGACAACGAATCCAGTGCCGTCTGATCATTCCGAGTAGTTTGGGATTTTCCCGGAACGGAAAACATGTCATTATGCCATCATTCTTTTTTCCCGTATACAATTATAGCCTTCGGTCCTCTGCCAGAGGAGAATGACCGGGGTTCCATATGAATGCGAGGGACAAACGACAACGGAAGAGCCTCCATCCATCGCTCCCACTTTTCACCCCTGACAAATTGACGGATGGCGGGCGTTGCTAGCCTACATATACCATGGCGCCCCCCCCCCTCTTCTGTGGACCGGCAGAGAGGACAAACACGCGTAGTGTCCTACGGCTCGTCCATCCCCAAAAAACGTGATTGAAAGCTGTCGTCCGGTACATTCATATTGTCGTACCCAGTCTCTAAAGGGATTCTGTGTTTTGAGAAACTAAGAAACATCTGCCACTCTATCACTGGTTTATGATCCAAACGACCTTGTATTTCCTACGCGCCCGCACTCGTGCAATTCACGGTAACGACCGTCCCATTTCGGAGAGGCACTGATCCAGTGAGCGTCTGTATATAAGACTCAAGCGGCCCATGTGTGTATAATTAAAAGACTTTACAGGCCCCTCCCATCGGAACCATTCACGTCTTAAACAACAGTCACTGACGGACCAGGGAACAAGAAGGTTAGGGAAAGAACTTTCAGCGGTGTTGAGCTTGCTTGTTTGTCGGCGACTATATGTCTTGTTGCTACCCCCGTCCGCTTTACGTGGTCCCCCAGCCGCTCTCGCCACAATGAAAAGTGAAAATCTGCGACTGAACATTGTTCCACATTGTACATGCTGGGTGATTGAGCCTGTTGTGCTGATCTTGGCTTCAGACAGGTAAACATTGCTCTTTGCCTGGTATATTCTTCTATTTTCCCCTGTCAGATAGGTATGCGCGCCATGTCAACTAGAATATGTCATTGTGGTTTTCCTGCAAATCCTCTTCTTCCAACCTTACCCGTCGTGTTTGTCCCATTGTGTGGTTTTTTTCCAGAACCCCAAAAAAAGCCCCCGACAGCAAAGTTGTAATTATCTACTGCGTTTCATTTCGCACTCGCATTTTCTTCACTATCAGACACAGCACGGGATTTTTCTCCATCTACCCATGGTCTTGTTCTTCCTAGTTTTTTATTAGTTTCGTTGCCGGGGGGGGGGGGGGGTATCAGAGTCAAAGGGAATGTCAGCTCTGCCGATTGCTGAAAGGATACGACAGATGTTCACGAAACGACTTTTCCCAAGTTCACTGTAATGTCCTATCCATGTAGGGCTGACCAAAAAGCGCCCTCCCCCCCCTCCCTCCCCCCCCCCCCCCCCCCCCCCCCCCAACCCCCTTTTGCGACCTCGCTAGTCCCCGACTTGAATGACCCGTTTTCTCCGGCTGGAAGCTACACTACTCACATTATTCAGCCAGACCGTTCCACTCTCGTTTCTTGCGAAAGTGAACACCCCGGCCCCATGTTCCTCTTGCTACAGTCCTGCACCACCTGACCTTCAATGAAGCTTTAGAGCCCAGAAGCCGTGACCGTCTTTGCCGCGATTCTGCATAAGCACTGTGTACTCATTCCAATTGTTTGTCATCCTGGCTTACCTATGTCCCAATTCATTTGACATATTGATGTGAAAAGTCAATTAGACAAAAACTATCTAATCTACGACCCAACTCTTTCACCACGGCACGCAATTGACTTTAGTCCTCGATGCCACTACTCTGCCGGCACGACATTCCAATTCCTCATGCTTTATGTTGCACCATGTATGCACCTATGTGTATGTTATATATCTTATATATTATATCTCTATCTATATAGAATAAAGATAGATATGGTGTGTTTGTGGTTTTTGCTGGTGGGGGTGCGTGGTGGTCGTGGTGTACTCCCACTGATATAACTTAATAATCTAATAAAGTGCTCTGATTCCTAGAATGCATCTTTGTGTATCGTGTTTGTGTGTGTGCTGTGCTGTGTTGTGTGTGTGTGTCTCTCCGTCGGTGTGTTGTGTCTGTGGAGTGTGTTGTTGAGTGAGAAGGTTTGGGTGCGTCTGCTTCCTTGGTGTGCGTGCGTGTGCGGTGTTGTAGTGTGTGTGTGCTTTTCTGTGTGCGTGGTGTGTGTCTGTGTGTCGGAATGAGAGATTTGGGCTCTTCTTGACTCCGCTCGCTACCTGAAAGATGTTATTTTCTGCTTATTACCTGCCGCCTGAAGGGAGTATTATTAGTTAGGTAACCAATACAGATTGTGTTCGGCAAAAACAAAATATCTAGTACAAATGCTCACGAACGTATGATCGCGTGTATGCCTACGGAGGCGTCACCCTGGGAACCAAAGCTTGGGTAAGAGGGCGAGGAGGGAAACGGTCCGAGATTGAGGAGAAGAAAGAACGAGCGAATTTATGGAGCAGCACTGCTGTGTAGAGTATACATCTATTGTTTTTTTTAAATGGAAATTTATTCGTTGCTTACCGTGTGTTGTGATTGTTCAACTGGTAAAATACCCATTTATCTTTGTTTTAAATAAGGACAACAATGACCGATTCTGAAATGACCACACATGCATTTTGTTTCGGCGGTCTGTGGCTCTCGTTAATTTTTGTCTCACTGTTGTTCACGAAGACACCATGGTCATTTTGTCTCCACGACCTTCTTTTTCTACCTTAGTTTTGAGAACACAGTTACAGCAAACAAATCACTCTAAGAGGACGGTGAGACCCCCCCCTCTATTCTGTTCAACGACTCGCCCTGAGCACGTGTCGTGCAGACTGGTAAATGACATAGTCTGGATCAGTCCCGAATCGCTAGGAAAATAGAGAGCCACATAGCATGATGCAGATATTAATATATACTTACGTATGACCACACACACACAGATATATATTTACAGACACACACACAACACATATACACATAATATACGTACACACATCCCCAACACACACACATAGGATACATATATATATATATATATATATAATATATATCGATGATTATAATATGTATGTATTAGCAAAGAGGACGTGATGAAGAACAAGGTCCAGGAAATCATCGTTCTTTCAGTATAAAACATCCCTCAGTTTCGATATAAAGGAGAATTGCCTGCATAAATGTGTGTTCGTTTCAGGATGAGAGATTATGGAAAAGACCCCGCCCCCCCCCCCCCCCCCCCACTTCGCCACTTTCTTTCACTGTAAAGAGCAAAAGTCTTTTGAATTGTGTGTGCATGGGTCGGTATTTTTCACTCTTATGGTGATCATACGTGAGGGACAGTTACGTTGTGTCCCAAACAGAAAGTTGATAAGCTGAAAATTATGGTACTCTCTACCCCCTATCTCATTTGTCTCCGTCTCTGTCTCTCCGAATCTGACTCTCGATTTAATGTGACAACACACCCGCGACGCGCGCTCGCGCGGCCCCACGCACACATACACACACACGCACACACACCGCACCTCGAAAGAGTGCAGACAGGCGTCAGGTCTGACTGATGTGTCCCTGGCACTGGAGGGTTGGTTCCGTTCGCATTTGCTACTTGAGGAGAGAGAGAAGGGGGGAGAAAAGGAGAGACGAAGGAACCTCGGGTGACCCTGACCTTCCTTCCCTATTGAGAGAGAGCTAGGAGGGAGAGAGACCTCCCGGAGATGAGGAGGAGACCGAGTAGAGAGAGGAGAGTAGAGGTTGCGCTACACTCTAAACGGTTTCATCCATCTTTTGTGCTTAGTCTTTATCACTTCCTTATAGCAGGCGTGGGCTACTCACTCACACTAACCGCCTCACGCCCCCTTAAGCAAATCTCTCCTGCCCGCCCTGCCCATCTTCCGTTGGTAAGTACACCCCCACAAACAACAAACACACACACACACAACAACAACACGACACACACCAAACACGCAACCACACACAAACACCACTGGTACTCACACACAAAAACACAAAACACACACCCAACACAACAAAACACCACACACAAATTGTATCGACCCCACACCACCACACACACACACACAACACACACACAACACACACCACACACACACACAAAACAAACACAATGGCACACACACACACCGACACACACATCCCAACTATCCTCTCTCTCTCTGCCCCTCTCTCTTCTCTACGTCTCTCTCACAAACACACACACCAACACCCCACCACCACAACACACACACACACACACACACACACACACACACAAGCACCACACAAATTAGCGAGAGTCTATCTGTGAGCACAACGAATTTGGGTTCATCTGGCCCTCGCCCTTTCCCATCTCTTCTTACCCTTGTGTGTAAGACGTCTTCTTCTTGAACCTTAGTGTTTACCGGCCGCCACGCTCACAGCCTTGACCGTGATTAGTTTCATCGTCGTGCAGAATGATGCTGATTCGGAATGTGTGTGTTGTGTGTGGGTGTGTGTGGTTGGTGTGTGTGTTGGTGCTGTGGGTGGATGTCTGGTTGCGGGGTAGTGGGTCGTGTCCTGTGTGTGTGTTAGTGTGAGAGAGAGAGGAGACCATTGAGTGAGAGAGAGGGGGGAGACCGAGAGGTAGACCCCCGAGACAGCAGCGCTTTGAACGATGGTTATGAGCTGCGTGTGTGACCCACGCTGGTCGTGGCCAAGGGCGCCTCCCATTTCTGGTTTCTACTATAGAAAGTTACTCCTCTCATCTATTATTCCTACCAGCTTCTTTTCATCCTATTATCTCCTAGTATTAGTTTCATATATGTCGCCTATTCTCGCATGCAAATTTTTATATACATTCCATCTTTTTTATATATACAACAATCTGATCAAACCCAACCCTACAACCTAAATGACATTTTGAAAACATTACCTTCTAAGAACTTCCCTACCCTCCCTCTATCTTTACCCGGTATTAGTTTATGTGATTCCTCCCTCTACGTGCAGCTCCCCCCCTCCTAACGTTTTATATTTCTTCCTCTCATTCTTTCACGCTTTCTCCTCGACCCCCAAAATCACCTCCAGTAGATTATCATTTCCCAAAACCTCAGTAACCAATTCTACGCCTCCTATACTTGTGATGCTAAAATCCACGTCTTACTTATACATTATTAGTTGCCTCTCTCCATCATTCTCTCTTTATCATCCCCGGTCCACCACCCCCTCACCCCAAACGAATTCTCTTCTTTTTTTTTTTTTCGGTTTTCTTCTTTCTTTCCTTTTGCATTACTTCGATTCATCTTACAAAACGTGTTTGTTCGGTTCCCTCTGTCTCGCAATCTTATATATCTAAATTCCCTTTTCTTCGATAATAGTCCCGGTCCCATTCCATGCCACCCGCCTTTTTCATTCCCCCCCCGTATTCTGCCTCACCCACTGTTTCCCCCCCCTATATCTCGCGATTCTGCCTTCGACGTGGTTGTAAGTCTCTCCCCGATTGTCTCGTGTCAGTACAGTCAAGATTACTCAGATATGTTGGAGAAAGTTTGTGGATTCAATAAATGGACTCAAGGCGGAATAAGCCTGTATCGATTGTGGTGTTTTTGTTGTTGGTGCGCATTTGTAGTTGTGTGGGTGTGTGTGTGTTGTGTGTGTGTGTGTGTGTGTGGTGTGTGTGTTGATATAGACTTAAGGTAATGTTCGCTTAGCGGACCCCTATTATAGATATATAAATATATAATACTCTTATATATATATAGAGAGATTTTGACCGAGTATGTTGAGGATCGAGAAGGATTGATGAGAGATGAGTGGAGACATTAACAGTTTATTTAAATTTTTTTTTTCTTTTTTTTTTTTTGATTTTGAGAAATTGGTTAGTTGATTAATAGAATAACATGTTTGGAGAGAAGTTAAGAGAGATGAGAGGAGATGGTTAGGGATGGGTGGGAGATTTGAAATTATTGGGACAATGTCAGTGTGAGAGGAGGGGGGGTAGGTAGGAGCAGACAGAAAGGACAGATACAGATTTTGTTTGATGACTGAGAGAGGAGTGTATTGGAGAGTTGAGAGGAGAGAGAGCGAGGTTACTATCTGCTGATCTTTCTTGAGAGTTATCTAGATGAGGAGAGAGAGGATGACGCGATGTTACGAGTTGTTTGTGAGATTGTAGTTTCGACTTTGATGATTGCATGAGAGAGAGATTAAGAAATACATTACTCTGTTGTGTGTGCTGTATGTTATATATTGAATGTGTGTGTAGTGTGATAGTGTGTGTGTTTGTTGTGTGTGTGTGTTTGTGTGTGTGTGGTGGTGATGGGTGGTGGTTTGTGGGTTGTGCGATGTGTTGTGTGGTGTGTGTGGCTGTGTGTGTGTGTTTGTGTTGTGTGTTTTTGTGTGTGTGTGTGGGGGTGTCGGCAGTTGCGTGTTTCGCTCGACAGGATATGGTGTTCATGTGTGTTGTGTGTGTTCGTGCGGCACGTGGTGGTTATGTGTGTGTGGGGTGTGCCGTTGGGTGTGGGTGTGGGTGGTTGGGGTGTGTGTGGGTGTGTGTTGGTTCCTGTGGGGTGTGGGTGTGTGTGAGAGATGTGTTGAGAGGAGGGAGGGAGTGAGAGAGTGAGAAGAGGGAGAGAGATAGGAGACGTGGAGAGGAGCGAAAAGAGTCTGTATGGTTGTCTGTGCCTGTCTGTGTATTTGCAACGCTCCGGTGTATGTAATCCAATCTGGTTGTGTACCCAAGTGGTTTCAGGGGATTACGATGGGTGAGCCTTATTAGCTTCTGGCCAATCAGTAATGCAGGGCCGAAATACCTGAACAAGGTATGTTTAACCTCGTACTATACTTCGTTATCCGTACTCGCGAATAATCGTCTCTCTCTTCTGCTCCTGCCGTCTCTCTCTCTCTCCCTCATATAATCTACTAGGGGTATGGGTAGCGTGAATGTATATATCTATATGAGGGGGGGTAGGGATATCAATATATGTGGTGTGGTGTGTGTGTGATGTGTGTGTGTGTGGTGGTTGTGGGTGGGTGTAAAAAGACTCTCTTTCTCTTCTTGTTTCTGGTAGGGTGTGTGGGGTGTGTGGGGGTTTTTGTGTGTGTTTGGTTGTGTGTGGGTGTGGTGGTGTGTAGCGTTCGTGCGTGGGGCGTGAGCGGTGCGTGTGTGTGTGTGTTGTGTGTGTGTTTGTGTGTGTGTGCTGTGTTGTGTTGTGTGGTGTGAAAGACCTCTCTCTCACTTTCTCTCTCTGAAGGGTTGGTCTGTCTGTCCTCTGTCTCTGTGCTTCCGTCTCCTGGACAACAGATTTTTCTTATCGACCAACAACAAGTGGAAGAAGTGGAGAACGTCACATACCTAGGCAGCTCTACCAACAACGCCAATGACCTAGACCTTGAACTTGAAGTGTCGTAGTGGGAGGGCAACATTAGCATCCAATCAGCTGAACCAAATATGGAACAGCAAAAGCTTCTCAAATCAAATTGAAGTTTGTAACTCCAGTGTGATTTCAACGCTGTGAAAGGTTGCAACTGAAGACCATCCAGGAGAAAAAAAAAAAAAAACTCGACGCTTTTGACACTAAATGCCAGCGTAAGATCTTGGGCATCAAATAGACTTTATACCAAAAGGAAGAGGTCAGGGAGAGGTCCAAACAGCTCCCCGTGTCAACCCTCATCTGCAGACGGCGCCTCCACTGGCTGGGTCATGTCTTGAGATTACCCTCATCAAGACATGCAGACCAAGCCATGAAATGGACCCCAGCAGGCCAGAGAAAAAGAGGACGACCCAGGATGAGCTGGTGACAGACAGTGGGGAGAGACCTCTGACTCGTTGACAGAGGATGGAGTGACACCAGCAGACTGGCTGTGGACTGTGTACAGTGGAGCGCACTGGCTGCTCATGCGTCGCAAAACTAGGGAGCATCTAAAGTAAGTAAGTAAGCCCCCAACACCTCCCCCATCCATCAGCCTGTTAAAGATATCCCACGCATCACTTTCAGATCAGACAAATCACGGCAGAACTACAGTCTGTTCTGGTAGAAACCCTTTACAGATATTTTTTAAGTCAGACCAACCGTGTCACAGCTGTAGTCAAACACGTATATGAGCGACACTCTGGTAAACAAAATACCTTTTGCACTGCTTTGAAATTTAAAAAAAAAAAAAAAAAGGAACCGGAAATAACTGTTTTTCTTAGAAGATGCTCTTTGCACCGCTTTAAAGTCAAACAGTTCAAGAACTGTAGTCTGTCGAAGCCAACAGCATCCTCTCCACATCTCTTTTTCAGAACAATGTTTTAAATTTTGTCATGCCTGCCAGACACTTTCCACAGAAAGAGCTACAGGGTGTGTCACATCGCACTCGGTTGAAATCTGTCTTTTTGAACTGAATCGCATAAGGTATGACTTGGTGGATGAACATCAACCCCACATTCTCAGATGTGACAATCTACATCGTTTGAGGTGAGTGTGTGTGTGTGTGTGTGTGTGTGTGTGTGTGTGTGTGTGTGTGTGTGTGTGTGTGTGTGTGTGGTGTGTGTGTTTGAGAGAGAGAGAGAGAGAGAGAGAGAGAGAGAGAGAGAGAGAGAGAGAGAGAGGTTCTAAATGGTCACATTTTGCAATCTCAAAGAGGAAAGATTAAGGCATGCAACAAAGATTAATGGTGAGTGCTACTTGCGGTTGTCCTATACTGAGACCTCTTGGATTTCACTCCTCTATATATAGCTCTGTTGCTTTTTTTATTTTATTTATTTATTTTTTTTGTTTTGTTTTTTTGTTTTTTTCCTTTTTTAAAATCGATTTTTTTTTCCAGAGTATGAGGTGTGTTCGCATAATGAGTGATGCTCGGTTGTTTTCAGACTGAACACTGTATTTGATTTACTCAACTAGATTTTATGCCGATGTAACAGCCCGTTCTTATCTTATCCCCCTCTGGAACTTACCCCGGGGGTAAGTCTGGCTAGCCTGCTTTTACCCCCCGCAGGTCATTCTAGGACTAGCTAGAACTTACCCCCCCCCCCCCCCCCCCCACCCCACCTGTTGGAACTTAACCCCCGCGGGGGTAAGTTTGGGCTAGCCTGGATTTATCCCCCCCCCCCCCACCAAAGGGTCAGTCTAGGACTATTTTTGGAATCTTCCTCCCACCCCACCCCCCCCTTCAAACAAGAGAGGGTTATTCAGGGTTTTCCTCTGCCTTTTTCCCCAACACACACACCCGCCCTTTAAAAAAAAAAATGTGTTAGCCTGCATATTTTACCCCCCCCCCCCCCCCCCCCATTTCCCCCCCCCCCTCCATTTTCCTAGTACAGTCAGTTAGGTTTAGACAAAGTGTAGTTCTAGACTCTTCTCAATAGATGGACCTCCTACTTCCCCCTCGCCCTCCCCCCCCCCCCCACCCCCACCCCCACCCTCACCACACACACCACACACACACACACACACACACACACACACACACACACACACACACACACACACACACAACACACACACACACACACACACCCTGGTTCACTAACAGATACGTATTAACATTTCTCGCGTTGGCTTACATGCGTGAGTCAATCTTCGGGTGTGTGAGTACGCCCTTGCATGCGTTGGAAAGAAAGACGGCTACATGCCAATGTGATCAAGTGCCAATGTGACCAAGCGTAGTTGTGACAAAATGTCGTTGTGACCATGTGTCGTTGTGATCAAGTACCGTTGTTGCTTCATCCCGGTTTGCCTTTAAAAAAAAAAAAAAAAAAAACTATTTTAACAGTTATTAGTCTCCCTGAGTACCTGTGTACCTTGGCTTGTACAATGTAGATGATTAGTGGTCAGTGCCACTGACCATGGTCATTATGACGTAAATCGGAGATTTTAAACTATTACAGCTAATTAGTGTTTCCAGAGTGCTTGTGTACCTTGTACAATGTAGATTACTTGTGGTCAGTGCCACTGACTACTGGTCATTATTATGCGTAAATCGGAGATTTTAAACTATTTCACAGCTGATTGATTATAGTGTCCCGAGTACCTGTGTACCTTGTACAATGCAGACGACTGGTGGTCAGTACCACTGACCACTGTTCACTATGACGTAAATCAGATATTTCGACTATTTACAGTTAATCAGTGTCTCATGAGTGTTTGTATACCTGTGCAATGCAGACAACCTATGGTCAGTGTCAATGACCATTGGTCACTTAAATGCATATCAAAGATTTTAACTATTTTTCACAGCTAGTTAGTGTCTCCTGAGTGCCTGTGTACCTTGTACAATGTAGATAAATAGTTGGGGGGGGGGGGGGGGGGGGGGGGGGGGGGGGGGGGTCAACTGGGGGGGGGGGGGGTGTTTAAGTTCCAGCTAGTCCTGGAAGACCCCTGGGGTAAAAGCAGGTTAGCCCAGACTTACCCTGGGGTAAGTTCCAGAGGGAGGGGGGGGGGGGGGGGTAAGAATGGGCTGTTACACCGGTATTTGAAAGAAAAGAACCTGTTTTGAGAGGGAAACAAAACTCGGTGGTTTACAGACACGTCACCGGCCACGTGCACAGCTCCCGTGGCGGCGACAAAGGGCGAGACAGCTGTGGTGACGTGTCACTATCCTCTGGAAGTCAAGCAGCCTGGAAAAATAGTGTCGATCACTGTGGAAACGTTATAACCTCACGCTGCCAACCACTGGTATGTGTGTGTGTGTGTGTGTGTGTGTGTGTGTGTGTGTGTGTGTGTGTGTGTGTGCGTGTGCGCGTGCGTGCGTGCGTGTGTGTGTGTGTGTGTGTGTGTGTGTGTGTGTGGTGTGGGTGTGTGTGTGTGTGTGTGTGTGAAAGTGTGCGCATGCGAGCGTACACGCGCACGCGTGTGTGCGTGCGTGTGTGTGCATGTGTATTCGTGTGTGTGTGTGTGGTGTGTGTGTGTGTGCGTGTGCGTGTGTGTGTGTGCACGAGTTTATACGTGCTCGGCAGTACGTGCACCTATAAAGGGACATGCATGTTGTATTTCTCCTCCCCCCCCCCCCCCCCCCCCCCCCCCCCCCCCCCCCCCCCCCCCTCTCTCCCTCTCTCTCTCTCTCTGTCCATTTATCTGTCTGTCTGTTGTCTTAAAACTCGTCCCCCTCCCATTCTCTCTTATCTAATCTAATTCTTCCTTCACTATTCATATGCACATGTCCTGCAACTGCTCTTATTAAGCTACAGTATGAATGTATGTGAATGCCGTGTTCAAACCCTTTCATATCTTTTCTGTGCAAAATAATATGATGTGAAAATACTGTTGTTGCCGTTGTTGTGGTTCTGGTTTGTTGTTGTGTCTTCTTCTTCTTCTTCTTCTTCTTCTTCTTCTTCTTCTGACCAGCCTTCCTTCTTCTTCTCCAGCCCAAACTTCCTCATCTCCCCCCCTCTCCTCTCGCTTCTCCCCCTTCACCTCCCCCTTTCCACTACCCCCTCTTCAAAGCCCCCCTCTGTCACGCACGGCACATTTATCTTCAAGGGACATAACTGTGTGCTGTCAGAGTGGCAGAGTGGTTGCAGTGGTTGGTTCCCCCCCCCCCCCCCTTGTCGATATTTTGGAGTTATGATGTGTGTTTTATTTTATTTTATTTTGTGTGTGTGTGTGTTTTGGTCGAGTTATTGTAGGTAGATTATCTACCCAAAGAGGGTGCAGTTTGTGCCTATATATTTTGGCCGTATCTATTTTTTGTGATTGTTGTGGTTTGTGGTTTGATGTTTTATTGATGACTGGCTGATGAGTTATTGGAGATTGGTGTTTGGATATGGTTAGGTCCATATTTGGTCTTGGGTATAGGCTGTTAGTGATTATTGATTGATGATTGGAGGAATTGGTGGTTTGGGAGTCTGTGCCGATACACAGTGTTCCTATGTTTAGAAGTGTGGTCTTGGTATTTTGGGTGACTGATTGTTGATTGGTCTTTGAGCAAGTTAGTGTTTTGAGTCTGTATACGACTGTCGATATTCATGCCCTTATCTGGAGTCGTGTCGTGTCGTTCCCTGGGCAACCTATAGACGATTGGTTGCAGTCTGGGTGTGGCCTTGTCAGTTTCATGGTGTCTGTCACCTCTAGGTGTCGTCTGTCTTTTTGACTATCTAGTTCAGTTGTTTTGCGACTCCTGGCTCGAGACGGAGGTCTGATCCAGTGTCTGGTGAGGCAGTTTTTTTGCCACTTGGTTTAGTGGGCTGCCTGGAAGTCCATCGGCGGGTCCTGGTGACAGCTCGGAGTTCCTTGGAGAAGTATTCGGTGTTTCGGTGTCTGCCTACAGCTTCCACTTCCATTTCAAGGGAAGGCGGGTTTTTCCCCGGCCTGGTGCTGCTTTTTGGCGGGTGTTCGTCTTGTGTGTCGTCTTCGTCGTCATCGTAACTCCAGGTGAGAAGCGAGGGGCAGGCTGTTCGTTAAAGAAGGGAGTGAAGGTAGATGATTTTTTGGTTTGAAATGTGTTGAAGTGTGATTTAGTTTAGTGTGAAAAAAAATATGATAATATATAGAGGATTTACGGAGCCGTAAATCGCGCTTGGCTTAGTTGAGGGGGGGAAGGAGTGACAGGGAGGTGTGTCGTGAGAGGTTATTGTCATCTGCGCGCGCGCGCGTCGAATGTCGGTATGCGCGGGGGTTCGTGTTTTTATTATATATATATATATATATCTTTTTTTTTTTTTTTTTTGTTTATTGCAAGTTGAAATTGATTAGGCGTATGCTTAATCACGTATGGCCCAGCAGGGTGCGCCGTCCGCCGTCGCTGTGTTTTTATTAGTATGTTTGGGTTTTGCGTTATTAGTTCAGTTCAGCGGCGGCGAGCGCTTCCCGCTCTCCTGGTGTTGTTGCTGGTGTTGAATTATGTGGCATTTTTTTTATATGCCATTAAAGGAAAAAAAAAAAAGAAAGAAAACAGTATTTTATATATGGCATTATGTGGTTTTATTTGGGTATATACTATCTGATGTATGTTAATTGGGATGCGATATAATATGATGTTGGTAGGGTGGCATGTGAAGGATGGTTTGTCATATGGATAGTATTATTAATTGATTTTGTTTGATTTTGATATTGTAGAATAAGGAGAAAGTTCAGGTGTTTATAATTGGAAGTTAATAACTATTTGTTTTTGTGTGCATTTTTTTTCTGGATATTGTAGATTGATTTAGGTATTGTTTTGATGGAATTGTGAGAGCTAGGTTGGGGTTGTAGTTAGTTTTTGACGGCTTGAATGCCTTGGTCGAAAGTGGAATTGCGAAGATAATGTGTTATGGTTTTGGTGTGCTTAAAGTTAGATAATTAATTGTGGGTCAGAGTAGTTATGAAATTATTTTATTTCCAGGTATCGATGTGGTTTAATATTTTTTGTAGTTGTTGTTGCTTCATCCTCTGGTCTGGGGGCATCGTACCGGGTATTGCCTTGGCTTCTGTCATCGGTGTAGCTGACCTCTCATCGTCACAGACGACCGGGAGGGGTCGAAAGCATCCTTCGAGCGTCGAAGCTTCCCTTCCTGCTGTTGAGATCTGCTGAGCTGCTGAGCCCTTCGTCGTCTTCAGTTTGTGTTTCGGTGTGTTTTTGAAATTAGTGACTTTGTGTTGAACTTAGTGACATTATTGATTTGGTATTGTTCGGAGCTTCATCTACCGTGGCATCAAGACCTCAGTGGCAGTATGGTCACCAGTGCCCAAACTGTAAATGCCCGCGAGGGAAGGGAAGGAGTTGAGGTGTGAAAATTGATTGTGAAAAAAAAAAAAAAAAGAAAAAATGGTTTGAGTGTGCGAAGGGGGAATGGTATTGTATATGAGCTGTTGATGAACATGTATATATATATATATATATATATATATATATATATATATATATATATTATATTATTTATTTATATATTTGGATATATTTGTGCATAAGTTGTGTGGAGGGGGAATTGTAGTGAATTTTTTTTTTTTTTTTTTTTAGGGGGTGTTGTTGTGTCCCCTAGTAGTTTGTATTGCGTGGGCACTTTGGGTTCTGTAAGCCATCCTTCCCCTCTGGATGACCCAGCCCCAAGTTACCACGCGATACCCCCTGCAGTGCCCTTAACCCCAGTGTGGGTTGGGGTCCTTTGAGACTCCCGGGATCTGGAGGTGGGGTGTCGGGGCATTATTTATTTATTTTAGGCGGGTGGATTTAAAGGGGGTACCCTTTCACATTTAGGTATTCCTGTCACCGCACTAGGCGAAGTGACGACACTCTCTTTTTCCCCCTCTCTTCCCCTGCAATTTTCCTTTCCCCATCTTCTCCCCGCCATCTTCCCTTTCATTCACACTGTTTGCCTTAGGATCTCTTGTGAATCTCTTTCAAGAAGAGGAAGGGTAGGAGGCACATGAAGAGGAAGATGAGGAGAAAAAATAAGGAGAAGGAAAAATATGTGAGGCGCAGGGAGTGATGAAATCTGGGACTGAACCAGTGACCTTCAAATTTTCAGGCTACAAGCAGGCTAGCGCTTTTTTGCCACCTGAGCTATTCCGGCTAACAACAAGCACAGTATTTGCATTGTATATGTATTTCAACATAAAATCCTGTTATCACTTTTTCGCTTCACCCTATAGTTTAATGACTATGTGATGAATGCCACTTTCAAGCACAAAAATGTTTCACTCTTTATCTGCCCAGAATGCCAATGGGTCACCTTGCTAAATTTAGAAGATCAAACGAACACTGGATTAGACTTCACACACAGACACACACACAACATAATACAAGCCGATGGACGGACAGAACGCACTCTACATGTAAGAGAAATATGTTCATTACTTTATTTCAACATATATTTCTTTATCCAAGTAAAAGCATTTATTCATCATGTCAGTTTATTATTCACTTGTTCACGTGAATGCTATGCATTTATCCATGTTATTTTCAGATCCTCCAAGACAGTGATTATCTTCTGGACTGCGATGTGGAACGAAACTTCACCTGCACTGTGGGACAAAGTAGAGCACAGGGTGGTGAGGAATAAGGTAGTGATCACCATCAAGAACGTCACCGAGGACAACCAGGGCCGATACCTCTGTAAGATGATGGTGAAGGATGGCCCCAACGTCCATGGGGATGCCTGTTGGCTTTCTGCTGAACGGTGAGTGAGCTGTCGCTGCTACGGCTGAAGTCTGATCAGAAGGTGAATGGAATGATGGTGCTGCTGAGGCTTTGACTCCTGTCACTACCACCTTCTGCTGCTACTGCGGCTGCTACTTCTGATGCTGATGTTTTTCTCTCTTACTATTGCTACCTTTGCTTTATACTACTGTTCTTCTACAGCTGCCACCACTACTACTTCTGCTGCTACTGCTGTTGCAGGTGGTAGTGGTGGTGATGTTGCTACTGCTGCTACCACTACTACTGCTGCTGGTGGAGTTTTTGTGGTGGTGATGTTGCTACTGCTACTACTACTGCTACTGTTCCTGGTGGTGTGATAAGTAGCACTACTGCTGCTGCTGCTATGACGACCAACACTGATGCAACTTCTTCTATTTGATGCCACTGCTGCCGCTGTTGCTGCTGCCACTACAACTGAGTAACTATCACCACTGCCACTGCCACTTCTATTGCTACCACCACCGCTGCTGCTGCTACCTGCTGCGCCCGCTCTACCACCACTACTATTGTTTACCACCCTACTTGCTTTGCTACTGCTGCTACTGCTGCTATTGTGAATGAATCTGCTATGGCCTTTATGCTGCTTACTGCTACTGCTACTGCTACTACACTACTATATTGCTGCTGCCGCACACCACACACACACACACGCACACACACACACACACACACACACACCACACCACACACACACACACACCACACACACACTCACTGACTGACTCACCACAGAAACACGCACACACAAACGCACGCGCGCACGCACACACACACAACGCACACACACGCACACACACACACACACACACACACACACACACACACACACACAACGCGAGTCGCAAACATACACACATTCACAAACGCACACACACATCCACACGCGCCACACACACTACACACACGCACACGCATCACACACACACACACACACCCCACACACACACACACCACACACACACACACACACACCACCACACACTCACTCGTGTGCGCGAATATACAACCCCACCCACCACCACCCACCACCACCACCACACAACACCACACCTTACTCCCCACCCCCCACCCCCCCTCCTCGCAAAAACACACCAAGAAGCCAAAAAGGTAAATTTTTTTTAAAAAGTCCCTTAGGAAAGTGTATTTTTTTTTTTGTATGTTCTGCTTTCAGACCACCAGCTCTGGAGGGCAGATGGCTCCTGGGGCTATCGTTGGAATAGTTGCCGGTTGTGTAGCATTTCCTGTGATAGTGGCAGTGGTGGTTGTAATTGTGCGCAGGAAAAGGTAAGATTTTTGTTATGTATGTGTTGGCTCTGGCTTCCTCCCCCTAAATGCATGACCCTCTTCCTTCTTGCCGATATGGTGTGTCCCTTCTTTACCAGTACTTTGTCACCACTGTATGAACACATCCATTGTCACGGTTTAACAAAACTCATTCCCCCTTACTTATATCACAACACAACCATTGTTAACGCTTCAATAACAAAATCGTTTTTCAAAGCACAACAATAAATCAGTGTCATCACATCACCAATAGAACCATTGTCACCACTTCAACAACACGACCATTGCTACCAATATTGCAACATAACTATTGTTACCATTACAACACTACAACAACCCCACCACATAGCCATTGTCACCACCACAACAACACAGCCATGGGCACCACCACCATGACAACACAGTCATTGTCACCACCACCGCAACACCAGCCATGGTCACACCACTACAACAACACAGCCATTGTCACCACCACAACAACACCACAGCCATTGTCACCACCACACAACAACACAGCCATTGTCCCAGGTGGCCACCACCACCAACACAATAGCCATTGTCACCACCACCACAACACACGCCATTGTCACCACCACCCACCACCACACCACAAGCATTGTCACCACCACCTCACACCACACCACCACCACTTACCCACAACAACCATTGTCACCACTACCACCACCAACACACAGCATTGTCACCACTACAAGTTGTTCAACACCACAATCAGCCATTGTCACCACCACCACAACACACAGCCATTGTCACCACCACCACAACACAGCCATTGTCACCACCACCATAACACAGCCATTGTCACCCACCACAACAACACAGCGAATGTCACCACCACCACAACACAGCCATTGTCACCACCACCACAACACAGGCCATCGTCACCACCACAACAACACAGCGATGTCATCACCACCAACCAACACAGCCATTGTCCCCACCACAACATCACAGCCATTGTCACCACCACCACCACAACACAGCCATTGTCACCACCACCACAACAACAACACAGCCATTGTCCACCACCACACAACATCACAGAGCCATTGTCACCACCACAACACACAGCCATTGTCACCACCACAACAACAGAGCCATTGTCACCCACCCCGACAACCACCATTGTCACCACCCACAAACACAGCTATTGTCACCACCACCACAACACAGCTATTGTCACCACCACAACAACACCAGCCATTGTCACCACCACAACAACACAACCATTTGTCACCACCACAACAACACAGCCATTGTCCACCACCACAACAACACAGCCATTATCACTATGACCACAACACACAGCCATTGCCACCACCACAACAACACAGCGATGTCACCACCACCACACACACAGTTATTGATTGTCACCACCACACACACACCACAGTCACAGGTCACCACCACAACAACACAGCAATTGTCACCACCATCACAACAATTGTCACAGTCGTTTGTCAGTCCACCACCACCAACACAGCCATTGTCACCAACCACCACCCACACCAGCCATTGTCACCACCACCACAACACAGCCATTGGCACCCCACCACCACATCACAGCAAATTGTCACCCACCATCACAACACAGCCATTGTCACCACCACCACAACACATCCCATTGTCCACCACCACCACACAACACAGCCATTGTCACCACCCACCACAATACAATCATTAGCATCTCCCCAACAGCACAGCCACTGTCATCAGTACAGTATCACAACTAGTGTCAACATAACAACACAACCATTGTCACCACAAAAACTCAGCCATCATTCTGTCTGTATCCATCCGTCTATCCAACCATCCATTCCAGTCCATCTCTCTGATCCATCTTCTATCTATTATCTATCATTCTAATCCTATCTATCTGTCTTCCAATCCTCTCTATCTCTCGCTCCCCCGCTCCTTCCTCTCTCCTCTCTCTCCTCTCTCTCTGTCTATCCATCAATCTTCCTAACACACATACATACATACCTGCCTACCTGCCTGCCTGTCTGTCTATCCTATCTATCTCTCTGTCTGTCTGGTCTGTCCTATCTATCTATCTGTCTGTCTATATGTGTGACTGTGGCTGGCTGTCAATCTGTCTTTTTATCTATCTATCTATCTATCTATCTATCTATCTATTCTATCTATCTATACTATCTATCTATCTATCTAGTGTGTGTGTGTGTGTGTGTGTGTGGTGTGTGTGTGTGGTGTGTGTGTGTGTGTTCTGTTCTATGCCATCTTGTTTCAGTGTCATATATTTTAACACCAGCTAGTTCGTATTACCGACTAAAACTATATAACCCCCCCAACTAAAACACCATCACTACCCCTCCACTACCACCCCCCCCCCCTACCCCCCTACCCCCCCCCTCCACCCCTAACCTACCCCCTCTCCCGCTGACCCCCGACCCTAAACCCCCCTACACTACGGGGCTAACCCCCCCTCTCCCCCCCCCTGGCCCCACCTCGGCGTTTTCCCTCTTAACCTACCCCCCCTGGTCCTTTTCCTCCCCTGTGCCCTGCCGTTGCCTCCCATCATCTCCATAGATTTAACTTGCAAAAGGTGGTTGTGATTCAACCTGATTTTGAAAACTTCCTGTGATGCTGCTGATTAACCAGGGGGTGGTTTCATCGTTTCACCCTGCTTGAAATAATTGAAAACGTGACGCGAACATAGCACCGTAACTCTAAATATAACATGACAAACGATAAGGACCAGAAACAAAATGAACAAAGAATAAACAAGCAAAGACCAAAAACAAAGCTTTTGGTCCTTTCAGAGAAAAAACATTAATCCCACTGAACAGAAATAGACAAAATTATGAAATTACAAATGATGATTTTTTTTAACTGCGGAAATTGAATTGTTGATTTTGCTTTAGTCATGTGTCCAGATTGGTTGGTCTGTTTTTTATATAGGCTTTTTTTTTTCCTCCTTCTTTTTTCTTCTTTTTTTTTTTTGCCCTTTTTTTTTCCCCCTTTCCCTTTTTTTTTTTTCTTTGTTTTTTTCCTTTTTCTTTTCCCTTGTTTTTTTTTTCTTTTTTCTTTTTTTTCTTCTTTTTATAGGCTTTTTGTTTTTTTCTTTTCTTTTTTTTTGTTTCTTTTCTTTTTTTCTTCTTTTCCTTTTCCTCCTTCATGTTTCCCCCCTCTCTATATATTCATTATTTAAAGAACGCAAAACAAAACATCAAATAATATGTTAATAGGTTAATAAGGCATTTTTTTTTTCTGTTACAACACAGAGCTCACTTTACTTTAACCATTTCTCGACCAGCCATTCAACTCCAGTTTCCAAGTTCTTAGTGCCAGCCCCTAACAAACAGGAATGAAAAAAGACCCCCGAACATGCAGTAGAAGCAGGAGAAGGTAGAGAGCTTCTGTTAAAATCACATTTCAGTACACTAGCGTTCTCCTTCATTCCTGCTGCATAGCGTCTTTTCCTTTCTTTCTCTCCCTGGTACCTTC
>JADBJO010028591.1:0-19953 GCA_016801955.1 Conus betulinus | reverse complement strand
CCCTGACAGTGACAGTTGTCGCTGTCTAATGACAACCACTGAAAGCTTTGAAAATGGCTCAAAAACGATCAAAGCAGTTAGTGTGAGTGCTGTGTGTGTTCTCTCATCCCCTGACACTGACAACGAGTTGTCTCTGTCCATCCTGAACTAATGGCCACTCACATTTAAGATCTTTCTCAAATAGTCAGAATCTCTCAAAAAATGACACCTCTACAAAGTCACTGTCCGTAACGGTGATAGCAGTACTAGACATGTTCACTATGTCACTGTCCTTAACAGTAACAAATATCAATGACTGTCCACAATCTCACTGTCCTTAACAGTAAACAATAGCGCATGACATGCCCACCATTCACTGTCCTTAACAGTAACGGTAGCACATGACATGTCCACAATATCACTGTCCTTAACAGTAACAATAACACTTGACATGTTCACAATATCACCGTCCTTAACAGTAAACATCAGCACTAGACATGTCCACAATCTCACTGCCCTTAACAGTAACAATGCCGTACGTCCGCAATGTCACTGTCCTTAAAGTAACATCAGCACTAGTCATGTCAACAATGTCACTGTCCTTTATAGTAACAACACCACTAGACATAGCAACAATGTCATTGCCCTTAACAGTAACAATCAACACTAGACATGTCCACAATGTCACTGTCCTTAACAGTAACATCGGCACAAGACATGTCCACAAATGTCACTGTCCTTAACAGTAACACCAGTAGACATAGCAACAATGTCACTGTCTCTTTAACATGTCAGACAGTAACAACACTAGACACTAGGACATTTGAATGTCACTGTCTTTAACAGTAACAAATGCACCAGACATGTCAACAATGTCACTGTCCTTAACAGTAACAGCGGCACTAGACATGTCCACAATGTCACTGTCATTAACAGTAACAACAGCACTAGACATATCAACAGTGTCATGTTCAAAGGAAACATGTTAGAAATGTCTGAGTCTCTCTGTCTGAGGTCCTGGTCAGAGGACTGGGAGGAGAGGGAGAGGTGGTGGGACTGGGGCACTAGAATTGAATGATGTAGGATGGTTACCAACAAAATGCAGCGAGGGAGGTGTGTGAGAATTTAAATGGAATGATAGAGGATGACCACCAACAAAACGCAGATTAAGTGGGAGGAGGTGTGGGAATCTAAATGTAATGATGAAGGAGGGTTACCAAATTAGATGTTGGTCAAGGGGGAGGGAAGGGAGTGGGCTTAATGGAGTGATGGGGGATAGTCACCATCATTACATCGGTCACGTGGGAGGGGTGTGCAGGGGGAGTGGAAGGGGGTAAACGAGGCTCATCAGCCAGGAAAAGCAGCTTGTCCAGAAGAGGATCAACTCTGATTTCAGCCTTCCATGTTCTGCCACAGCAGGTCCTTGGACCAACAGCTACAGGTGACAGGTCTTTAGACCAAGAGCTACAGGTGACAGGTCTTTAGACCAAGAGCTACAGGTGACAGGTCTTTGGGCCAAGAGCTACAGATGACAGGTCTTTGTGCCAAGAGCTACAGATGACAGGTCTTTGGGCCAAGAGCTACAGGTAACAGGTTTTTAGGCCAATAGCTATAGGTGACAGGTCTTTGGGCCAAGAGCTACGGGTCACAGGTCTTTAGACCAAGAGCTACAGGTGACAGATCTTTGGGCGAAGAGCCACAGGTGACAGGTCTTTGGACCAAGAGCTACAGGTGACAGGTCTTTGGGCCAAGAGCTACAGGTGACAGGTCTTTGGGCCAAGAGCTACAGGTGACAGGTCTTTGGGCCAAGAGCTACAGGTGACAGGTCTTTGGGTCAAGAGCTACAGGCGGAGTGACGCTGACAGAAATCATATGTACTGAGGACAGAGGAGCCCATACTTAAGGCCTAGGTCAGCCTCACTCTCTCAACTCACTATCCACACTACCTGTTGCCAATGGGGAAAAGACTGGGAACCTAGCTTACCCTCACTGTCCACACCACTGATTGTCTGAGTGAAGTGGATTGAGAACTTAACACACCTCACTGTCCACACCACTAATTGTCTGAGTGAAATGGATTGAGAACTTAACACACCTCACTGTCCACACCACTGACTGTCTGAGTGAAATGGATTGAGAACTTAACACACCACACTGTCCACACCACTGATTGTCTGAGTGAAGTGGATTGAGAACTTAACACAACCCCTCTGTCCCACACCACTGATTGTCTGAGTGAAAATGGATTGAGAACTTAACGCACCTCACTGTCCCTACTACTGATTGTCTGAGTGAAATGGATTTGAGAACTTAATGCACCTTCACTGTCCCCACTACCGATTGTCTGTGTCAAATGAATTGAGAACCTAGTACACCTTCACTGTCCACACTACTGATTGTCTGTGTGAAATGGATTGAGAACCTAGTACAGCCTTACTCCCCCAACTCACTGCCCACACAATTATTGTCCAGGGGAGAAATGGATAGGGGACCTAACACAGCCTCACTCCCCCAACTCACTGCCCACACATCTATTGTCCAGGGGGAAAATGGATAGGGGACCTAACACAGCGTCACTCCCAACTCACTGCCCACACATTTATTGTCCAGGGGAGAAATGGATAGGGGACCTAACACAGCCTCACTCCCCAACTCACTGCCCACACATCTATTGTCCAGGGGAAAAATGGACAGGGGACCTAACACAGCCTCACTCCCCCAACTCACTGCCCACACATTTATTGTCCAGGGGAGAAATGGATAGGGGATCTAACACAGCCGCAGTCCCCCAACTCACTGCCCACACATCTATTGTCCAGGGGAAAAATGGATAGGGGATCTAACACAGCCTCACTCCCCCAACTCACTGCCCAAACATCTATTGTCCAGGGCAGAAATAGATAGGGGACCTAACACAGCCTCACTCCCCAACTCACTGCCCAAACATCTATTGTCCAGGGCAGAAATGGATAGGGGACCTAACACAGCCTCACTCCCCCAACTCACTGCCCACACATCTATTGTCCAGGGGAAAATGGACAGGGGACCTAACACAGCCTCACCCCCCCCCCCCCCCACCTCACTGCCCACACATCTATTGTCCAGGGAAAAATGGATAGGGGATCTAACACAGCCTCACTCCCCCAACTTACTGCCCACACATTTATTGTCCAGGGGGAAAAATGGATAGGGGACCTAACACAGCCTCACTCCCCCAACTCACTGCCCACACATCTATTGTCCAGGGGAGAAATGGATAGGGGATCTAACACAGCCTCACTCCCCCAACTCACTGCCCACACATCTATTGTCCAGGGGAGAAATGGATAGGGGACCTAACACACAGCCTCACTCCCCCAACTCACTGCCCACACATTTATTGTCCGGGGAGAAAATGGATAGGTGACCTAACACAGCCTCAGTCCCCCAACTCACTGCCCACGCATCTATTGTCCAGGGGAAAAATGGATAGGGGACCTAACACAGCCTCACTCCCCCAAACTCGCTGCCACAGTGTCTGTTGCCGAGTGCAGGAATGAACTGGTGACCTTGCACAGCCTCAGCCCCGCCCCCTCCCCCATCCCCACCCCACCCTCAGCAAATTCACTGCGCATAAGATCTATTGCCCAGGAGGGAAATGAAGGAGTATCTTAATATAGCCTGAGTGTGTGTGTGTGTGTGTGTGTGTGTGTGTGTGTGTGCATGAGATGGGATGTTTGTCAGTACAACTTTGAGTTAATCTGACAATAAATTGGTTTCAGTCAGTCAGTCAGCATGAGATGGGAGGAGCAACGGTTTACGCGTGCAGGACATGTATGTGATGACTGACTGTATATGCCTACGCATAGCCTGGCCAGGGCATCAATAGCTGAAGATAGGGTGATGTGGCGTTGACGTCACACACCTTGCAAGCTGCTTATATAACCAGCAGGCAGACCTGGGGCCTGCCAGTGGGTGTCTGACCGTCACCACGTACAACTCTTCAACTAGCCAGCGGACAGACCAAGGGCCCGGCATTGGGTGACTGTCATTACCAGCAGGCGTACAGCCATCGCCTGTTCTGTGACTTCCACAGATCTACACAGCGTTAGGTTTGTTTTATTCAGAGACAAAAATTGGTAGGTTTCTTTTACTTTTCATTTATTTAAATGGCTGCTCGAAGTTCATGTTTTATGGTCACAGTTTGTCATCATAGCTCAGCACTAGAAAAATTGTCAAGGTATCAATGCCATTCTGAGTTCCTGAATCAAGATGTAATCAGTTAACGTGACGAGAGAGTCATATGAAACAGTATATTTCACAGACATGCAATCTTAGTTTCTTCAGACCAACATATCCCTCAAACATGTTAGGTAGCTGCCAACTCTCATGAATGTTTTTTTTTTGCTTTTCCCTGATTAAAAAAGTATTCCAAAAATTCTGAGTGTAATGAAGAAATCGAGAATTCAAACATTTTATTTAAACGTCTTGGGCCTTGGTTGTCATTTCTGAACAGGGATGATAAAGTATTGCACACTGATACTGAAACGATGTTTTGTGGACGTTGGCAAGTATAGAATGGAAAATGCATTTTCTTTCAAGACTTTGCTGCCGAAGCAAAGGCGCACATTGGAACTAACCTCCTACTTCTGTGTACCACACAAAATTCTCCTGAACACATCAGCTTTCAGAACTCTTTTTTCCACTCCGTCATGCTGCGTTACGTTCGCCTTCGTTATGTATGATTCATATGCGTTCATTGTACAGAAACGTTTTCAGCCAGTAGATCTTTGCTTGTTTTTTGATGGCACTTTGTCCTCAACAAAGGTGATGTGTATTGAAAATGTGTGTCCCAGATGGGTCATTCATTCTTGTTTGAATTGCATAGGATAGTCCAAGTTTATTAAACACAAAAATGTTAAACTATGTGAAGAAGCTTTTCCCCTTTTGCTCAGACTAATACTTGTCTTATCTATGTATTTATAGCTAATTATAGCATGATCAAGCATGTGTTAATTTTGGAACATTTAAAGCGATATCTTTTGCACATTTAACCAACGTCCTCCTACTAACTCTGTCAATTTTTTGTTTGTTTGTTTGTTTGTTCTGCACAAATCCAAAACGCACTTGCTTTCAGGAGATCTGCCGTAGAATCATCAGAAGAATCACGCAGTTGAATCCATTGGTGAATCAGCTTTGAAAGAATCCACGAATTCCGAACAACGACCCTCACCGGCAAGGTAATATTTCTGTTCAACCAAACTTATATAATGCTCTCAAGTCTTCTTTATGTCGTTCAATTCACTGTCTGGCAATGGACTTAATGCTATCAAGTCTTCTTTATGTCGTTCAATTCACTGTCTGGCAATGGACTTAATGCTATCAAGTCTTCTTTATGTCGTTCAATTCACTGTCTGGCAATGCTTTACCTCACATGTTGGCCAAGTGCTGGGTACCTTCAATCTGTCAGGGTCCCACTTTTATTCTCAAGCATGGTGAGTACTTTTGGTGAATTCATGGAATCCAGCTAACTTGCTCGGGTTTTATCTACATTAACGAGTAAACCAGAAAACGGTCCAAAGCATTCCTGTGTTTGAAAGGCATTTCTTTTCTCTCCAGTCTTCATCAGTCAAACGTCAATAAGAATTTTCATGGTCTGCTTCATTGGTAATGATTCGTTGCATGTCTTTGATTTAACGGATCGTTGTTGACATTATCTCAGCACACATGATGAATAAGTAAGAGGAGATTTAGTTCCCCTCTCTACCCCCCCCCCCCCCCCCCCGATGTTGAGTCAACCATTCTGATACATGTCCATTAAACATGACCATCAACTTTATCGTGTGTGTGTGTGTGTGTGTGTGTGTGTGTGCGTGTGTGTGTGTGTGTGTGTGTGTGTGTGTGTGTGTGTGTGTGTGTGTGTGTGAAATGCATTAGTATACCTTACTGCGTTTTCACAGATCCCAGCAAGCGCTGTTTCAATCTAAAAAGCAAATCAAACCGTAAGTGATTTTGAGCATTCAATTTACTGAATCCAGTTGTAAATGGTCCTTGCATTTTCTCCAATGTAACGGTTTGCCTTAAAACTTGTTTCATCCTTGCGGATGATTGAAGGTGATACAACTTTAATTATAATGGCAATACAATATGATTTAATAACAAACTTGCCTCCAGTGTTCAGTGTACTGCTTAGTTTGAAAGACGTCTAGTGAAACGAAAAATTTCAAGCTTAGCGCTACACCTTAAAAGAAAACACAATCTGCTAAAGCAAAATGGACTTGATTTTCCCCCTCTTCTCTCTGGTTATTTTATCAGGTGTGCAGACAATAGACGTAATTGTTCCTTTTTTTTCTGTGGTGATTTTATCTGGTGTGCAGATAATACAGACGTTCTTCCGGGTTACAGGACTGATCGTCCAAGGATTTGCTTGAGCCTTGAGGTTGGTAAAACTCACAACAACTCTGATTATTTGATTGTTAAAAAAAAAAGAAAAATACAACAACAAAAGAAAACAAGACGCAAAGCATATAAACGTACTCCCAGTATATCCTGAATATGCGTGATATATTCCATAAAGACAAAAACCGTCTTGGGCTGGTGTAACCGTTAGTAATGACTTTTCTGTAAACATCGGCCATCATATGTGACTTATCATGAACATACTGACAACTTTTCAGAAAGATCCGCCAAGAACTTTCTGAGATTTTCCATAAAGAAGAAAACCATTATGGGCTGTTAGTAACGGCTATAACGGTAAACTTGAACATCAGGCATCATCCGTGACCCAAAATGAACATACCTACAAATTTTCAGAAATATCGGCCGCGTACTTTCTGATATATTCCATGAAGAAGGAAAACCGTTATGGGCCGTTATAGCCGTTAGTAATGGCTATAACGGTAAAATAAAACATTGGACATCATCCGTGACCCATAATACCTACACATTTTCGGAAAGATCGGCCAAGTACTTTCTGAGATATTCCATACAGAAGAAAAACCGTTATGGGTTTGTTATAGCCGTTAGTAACGGCCATAACGGTAAACTAAAACGTCGGGCATGATCCGTGACCCATAATGAACATACCTGCTAATTTTCACAAAGATCGGCCAAGTACTTTCTGAGACATTTCATAAAAAAAAAAAAAAAAAAAACCGTCATGGGTCATTACAGCCGTTAGTAATTGCTATAACGGTAAACTAAAACGTCGGGCATCATCCGTCGCCTCGAATGAACATACCGACAAATTTCAGAAAGATCGGCCAAGTACTTTCTGAGATATTCCATAAAGAAGAAAAACCGTTATGGGCCGTTATAGCCGTTATATCAGATGGCTATAACGGTAAACTAAATCATCGCGTATCGTCCGTGACCCATAATGAACATACCTACAAATTTTCAGAAAGATCGACAAAGTGCTTTCCGAGATATTCCATAAAGAAGAAAAACTGTTATGGGCCGTTATAGCCGTAGTAACGCTATAACAGTAAACCAAAACATCGGACATCATCCGTAACCCGTAGTGAACGTACCTGCTAATTTTCACAAAGATCTGCCTAGTACTTTCGGAGATATTCCATAAAGAAGAAAAACAGTTAAAGCCGTTACAGCCGTTAGTAACGGCTATAACGGCAAATTAAACATTGGGCATCATCCGTGACCCATAACAAACATACCTGCTAATTTTCTCAAAGATCGGCCATGCACTTTCTGAGAGAATCCATGAAGAAGAAAAAACCGTTACAGGCGTTGCAGCCGTTAGTAACGGTGTTGTAGGGCATTACTTTAATTAATGTTGTCTAATTCATTCTGGTGCTGTAAGGCATGACTTTAAATAAATGTTGTCTGATACATTCTGGCGTTGTAAGGCATGACTTTAAATAAATGTTGTCTGATTCATTCTGGTGCTGTAAGGCATGACTTTAAATAAATGTTGTCTGATTCATTCTGGTGCTGTAAGGCATGACTTTAAATAAATGTTGTCTAAGTCATTCTGGCGTTGTAAGGCATGACTTTAAATAAATGTTGTCTAATTCATTCTGGCGTTGCAAGGCATGACTTTAAATAAATGTTGTCTGATTCATTCTGGTGCTGTAAGGCATGACTTTAAATAAATGTTGTCTAAGTCATTCTGGCGTTGTAAGGCATGACTTTAAATAAATGCTGTCTAAGTCATTCTGGCGTTGTAAGGCATGACTTTAAATAAATGCTGTCTAATTCATTCTGGTATTGTAAGGCATGATCTTTTTCCAGAGCAGTCTAACTCATCCTAGCTGTTGTTCGCACAACTCATTCAGAACCTGATCTACTTCTTTGTGTTGACTGATTGTGGAAATAACTTGTTGTCTTCGTACAATGCACATAGAGTCCAAACGTTTTCAAAAAAGAAATAACATCTCAATCGTGACACGAGAACAAAAATGTATTTGTGTGAACGACATGTGTAATATATGCTGTTCATAAACCTGGTGTTACGCGTGCGTGCGTGCGAGCGCGCGCGCGCGCGCGCGTATGTGTGTGTGTGTGTGTGAAATCTGAAATTCCCTCACCCACCTTGTGTGTGTGTGTGTGTGTGTGTGTGTGTGTGTGTGTGTGTGTGTGTGTGGGGGGGGGGGGGGGGGGGGGGGGGTGCTGTGCATCCATCAATATTTGTACATAATGTTTCTTCTTTTTGAATTAGTTGTGTTTAGAGCCATATGGCCCACAGCGTGTGCGCGTGTGAGCATTAATATTTATGGTTTAATATTTATTTGTACATGATTTTCCTTTCTATTCCTTTGTTTAGAGCCATAACGCATGTGCAGTTTTGTGTGGGTGTGACTGCGTGAGTGTGTGTGTGTGTGCAGATTTTTTTTCCTTGCACTTAAGAGTTGATTTTATCAAGATTTTGCGCATTATAAAATACCATAATTGTAATGAATTATTTTTTATTATTACTATAACAACAACAACAACAACAGACAAGCCAACTACTGCGTCTTTGTGTTTTTTCCCCTTCTGTATATAGCCACTATTATGATATAATCACTGTCGTCATAGAGGTACCAAAAAGTGGTAGTAATCCCCCCTTTATTATTTAGACATTTTTATCAATATCACTATCATTACTAAGTTGTTGTTGTTGTTGTCGTACCCTGGCTAAACGACTCCAGGGGTCATCCGAACAGCCGAAGTACTTGAACACTATGGTACAAATGCATCAGCTGGGGATGAGAATATTACGTTATTACGATTGCTATTGTTACTATTATTATTGTCATTATCATTTAAAAATCCCAGTGTCTTCTTCCCAAGGGCTTCGTCTTCATTCAACACCATCTTCAACCGAATATGAGAAGACGCGTGATTGCTCGTTCTCCGTGTTCATTGTCCTGAATGCTGTTTGTTTTTATCTGAGGAGGACCTATGGGGTCGAAACGCGTCGTATTTTGTTTTGTCATTTGTTTGTCTATATTGTCTTGCGGAATCACTAACAATTCTTTTTTTTAATGCATTCCTTGGAGTTATATGTACTAGCTTCTTCTCTTTGTTCAGGCAGGCAACGTCACAACTATGTAGATTTTGCTTAGTTGTCGTGTATGTGGTTATACATCATCCATTTCCACCGCCCACACAGGGCATACCTTTCCGAAAACAGAGGCAGAAGATTAAACTACCTATTAAAGCACACTGTATCAAAATGCGTGCCATCGTGGTGTTAAGCCAGTTTTCACTCCTTGGTTTTTATCTCCATAATTTTTTTTTTTTTTGAATTGGCAAAGATTAAACTTCGCTCGGACCATCTCTTTCAGTTTGACTTAGGGACTCCATGCTGTGCTCCAGAAAGCAGAGAAAATGAATCCAACGGTCAAACTGTCCACTGCAGCTGTGGCCCTAAAGGCCTGCTGTGTTGTTATGAAGGCCACGACCCTGCTGACCACAGCAGTGTGTGTAAAGCAAGTCATTCCCGCTGCCTCCTTTAAGCAGACATGATACAGGACATTCGTTAGCGGAGATTCCATGCCTCCCTGGACCTGCTCGTTTCAATTTAAATGCGTCCAGGGATTACCTGTGAAATTTTTCTCTGCTTCATATGCATACAGGATGCAGGGAGGTTTTAACTGAATAGCCCTGCACACTAGCAACACACACACACACTGACTGACTGAAACCAATTTATTGTCAGATTAACTCAAAGTTGTACACACACACACACACCACACACACACACCACACACACACACACACGCACATGCGCGCGCACATGCAAGCACACACACATACACGCACACACACGCGCGCGCGCGCGCGCGCACACACACACACACACACACACACACACACACACACACACACACACACACACGCCATCCTCAGAGACGCCAAATTCATTTTGAAATAAAATGCTTTCGAAATCTCATCTGTCTGTTTCATGATCCATATTGTATGCACTTTGGAAACCTTATTTATATGCTATGTGAAACGAGTTTTACCCACTTTAGAAACCTCATGATACATACTTAGGCATCTCATCTATCACAGTTTATCCAGCTTAGAAACCTCACGGTACATACTTATTCACCTTTGGTATCTCATCTATCACTTAATATATGGTTTATCTGCTTTAGAAACCCAATGTATGTGTTACATAGTATATATCTGTACTGACTTTAGAAACATCTATCTCTCACATAACATATGTATGCACTTTGGAAGTCCCATCTCTCCGTTACATAATACTTATGCATGTCCACTTTAGAAGCCTCTTCTATTTTTTTCCCACAACACGTCTGTATCCACTTTAGAAACTTCATCTGTGTGGTTCATAATACATGTTTGTTGTCACTGTAGGTTCCTGACTGAGTGTCCTTCTGGTCATCACACTGCCCCGTACGTTGTTTTCAGACAGGACCATGGCCAGTAACCAGCCCACAGGTGTGTGTGTGTGTGTGTGTGTGTGTGTGTGTGTGTGTGTGTGTGTGTGTGTGTGCGCGCGCGCGCACACGCGCGTGATTTTTGTATTCTTGCTCTTCTCGTCGAGTTATGTATGTGGGTATCGCATATGTGCATGTGCTCTCTCTCTCTCTCTCTCTCTCTCTCTCTCTCTCTCTCTCTCTCTCTCTCTCTCTCAGGGAGGTGTGTGACAAGCAGTCATAGTGAACGGACATGTTTTGTCCGGTGTTGCATTTCGTGCAAGTGTTTATATGTCTCGGAACGTTTTTTTTTTTCAACTTTGCGTAGTGTCGCATCCCACAAGCTATGCCGTCAGCTTCCCTGGATTTCCCACATGTTTGTGGTGCTTGTTCGTGGACTTCTTTCTAGTTTTATAGCTCAGAGAGAAGTGTCAGTCAAGAAGAAGATGACGTGAGTCATACAAGGTAGTGTGTGGACCTTTTGGAGCTTTATAGCTCAAAGAGAAGTGTCAGTCAGGAAGAAGATGACGTGAGTCATACAAGGTAGTGTGTGGGACCTTTTGGAGCTTTATGGCTCAAAGAGAAGTGTCAGTCAGGAAGAAGATGATGTGAGTCACAGCTGAAGGACAGGCCTAGTGGCGTTTTGATGGGGTGTGTGCTGACTTACCCATTTTGGAGTTTAATCATTTGATGTGGTGACATCGAACTGAACCCCGGACCCACTGAGATACCCACCACTCAAACCCAGACGTGACTGAGCACAAGCAGGGACTGTCTCTTCAACAAGTAGCAGAGTCGATACGACACCTCCCGTTGAATCGCCTGCTACAACCCCACTGTTAACTCTACCCTGGCTGATCTCATGACGAGGTTGAACGGAATGGACGTCTCCATGACTTCCCAGCTGGATGGGGTTGTGTCTGACATTGCAGCCATCAAGCAGAAGTTTGGTGTTCTAAGGAGGTGATGGGGGTGTTGAGACAGGAGGTGGACTCATTATGCAGAGAAAACATGACACTGAAAGATGACAGGGACGATTTGTGTGCTCGTGTTCCAAACTTGGAGAAAAAGACGGACGATCTGGAAGGGAGATCAAAGAGAAATTACCTGACAGTCGCACAACAGTCTCTACATACACACTCACATGCAAAGACAGTCGTACGCCCCGCACACTACCACACATCTGACTCCCTTCTTTTGAATAAAACAAATCGGAATACTACTTTAAAGTTCTTCCCCGAAAAGAAAAAATGTTTCTTTCTTTCTTTTTGCGCCTAACTTCTTTCGGCGTGCGGGGGATTTAATTTCTGCTGTTGTTTTTGTCCATTATGTAATTTATTCCACAATATTCCACCAAATAAAAGAAAAATATCTAACAATATTTTCGATGCACACTTTTTTTTAACTTTTTTCCTGGGTCACATAGATGCTGAATCCGCTCCACACAAACAGATCACTATGAGTTTCACGAACCCCAACGTTTAGTCACCAAAACGCCCTGGGTTCTTCCCGTCATTTTTTTATTTTTTGCTCAGAAGAGAATCAGAATGTTCTTGGGCAGCGGACAGTACGTTAAGGGCTGACAAGGGGCGGTCAGGTTCCAGATACAAGGTGCTTGCCGTAGAAAACCAAGACATTATGTTAATGAAAGAACATCACAGGATGCACATCTTTCCTATCGAATGTGTGTACGGGGTAGAATTAGGAAATAATTCCGATGCCAGTCAAAACGATTTAGAATTCAAGACTGCGACTAAAGCTTGTATCTGAAATGACCAAACATGTCCACACATCCCATACTCACCCTAGAATCAACCATAAACTCTTTCTTTTAAGCTTTGCTTTCTTCTTTTCTTTCTCTCTTCTTTGTCTTCTGTCTCCGACAAAAGTGCCAGGAAATCTCGTTTTTTCTTTCTCTCCAAGAGCACGAATTACTACTGTAAAAAAAAAAAAACGACCGACGAGGAGCAAGCACCCTGTAAAGATGAGTTTTTTCAAACGCGAGTTCAAACTTTTTTTTTCTCACATGATGCATGACACTGATTTTATACAGGATGAAGAAGGAAGAGGGGGAGACCAGTGCTACGCTTTAGCGTCAGTTGAAAGCACTTCTTTCTGATAAGTCAGTCGTTCTGACAATGTGAAGACGGGAAAAGACAAAACTGAAGGCGAGTAAAAGTTTCCTAGGCGAGGGCAGTGTGGAGTGCGTGTGTGTGTGTGTGTGTGGGTGTAGTGTGTGTGCGTGCGTGCGTGCGTCGTGCGTGCGTGCGTGGCGTGCCATTTAAAACGTGCGTGCGTGCGAGGGTCAAGATTGCCAGACTTTTCATGACAACAAAAAGAGCAAGAGGAAAGAGAGTGTCTATTGATGTGTTGATCACCTGATTATTGAGGGGAAAGGTACTCTCTGTTGAGATGGTGCCAGTCAGTGTCTATGGTGTTGATTAGCTGATTATTGAGGGGAAAAGTACTCTGTTCTGCTGATGGTGCCAGTCAGTGTCTGAGGTGTTGATTACCTGATTATTGAGGGGAAAAGTACTGTCTGTCTGCTGATGGTGCCAGTCAGTGTCTGTGGTGTTGATCACCTGATTATTGAGGAGAAAGTACTGTCTGTCTGCTGATGATGCCAGTCAGTGTCTATGGTGTTGATCACCTGATTTGAGGGGAAAGGTACTGTCTTGTCTGCTGATGGTGCCAGTCAGTGTGTATGTGGTGTTGATCACCTGATTATTGAGGGGAAAGTACTGTCTGTCTGCTGATGGTGCCAGTCAGTGTCTATGGTGTTGATCACCTGATTATTGGAGGGGAAAAGTACTGTCTGTCTGCTGATGGTGCCAGTCAGTGTCTATGGTGTTGATCAATGATTATTGAGGGGAAGGAAGAGTACTGTCTGTCTGCTGATGGTGCCAGTCTGGTGGAAATGAAAAATGGGGAGGGCTGTCGGGAAAACTTGTATCGTGCATTACAGGGGAAATGGTGGTGAATGAGTCTGACCATGTGAAGGAATGTGATTGTGTGAAAACAAAGATCACTGAATGTGTGTTGTAAGAATACTGAAAAATCACAGTGCTGTGAAACGATTGCTGTCAAAATGATTGTGTTGTCCGATGTGGAGTGGGAAAAAGACGGGAGGGTGGGAAGTCCAGTTGGCATTGTAATGATTGTGTGTTATGCACAGAATCCCGTTGTTTTTCTATGACATCACAGAGCATGTTTTGGAGGTAAGGTCACTAAGCGGGAAAGACACTAATTCAAAATTATGACTGGTTGATCCTGGTTGCCAAACAATGAACCATCCATGTCAGATTCTCATTCCGAACTTGGTGTCTGAACACCCATAGAGAGAGTTCAGCTGAGGTCAGGGACAAACCCGGTTTGTTTACACGCTGACTAGTGTTTTCGTAGTCCTGTGCGTTAAAGTTGCACGCAGGTTTATGATACTGTTTTTAAATAACATCTGCTCACATCGTTCTTATTTTGAATGTGAATGGTTTGATGTGTAAAAATCTATGATTGAGATTTTATTTCCTTTGTGTTGTTTTTCACTTGTTTGATTGAAACTTTCATTGAATCTTTGAGTGAGAAAGTTGTTTGCCACTACATCATTAATGTGCTTAAGCATTTGCACATTACAGCACACACTCTTCTTACCTGGTCAGTCCAGACGCTAGCTTGGGCTTTTTGGTCAGAATTCTTCGCAAGCCCTTCAGTGGCGTCAGATACGAAGTCCCAGTTGAGGTCTGTCCCCCCCCCCCCCCCCCTCCCCCCGTCTCCTATATGAGTCTTCGGGCCTAGAGTGTCTACTGTCAAAGCCGTCTTTGCCATGGTAACCATCTACAGCTGTTCTGTCGCAGTGCTAAGGCCAAACGGCCTCCTGTAATAAACTGGAGGCCCTAGCATGGTATGTCACTACAGTCAGTAATACCCTGAGTGCGACCAAGCTCTGAATAATAGAGAATTTAGCAGCTCCATCCTCTTCGATCTCACGTGCCGTACTGCAGGGTTCGTCTGCTTGTTTACCTGACCATCAGTGAACACTTCTCAAGTGATGCGCACTTCCGCTGAGCTCGCCTGTATGGCACAGCATCTGCGCGTCACTACCAATCCCCCAACTTTATGATGAAAGCTTTTCAACACAGGAAACCTCTCACACAGAAACCTACTCACAACGGGAGAGTTCAGGTCCATACAATAACAAGCACAGACACAGAGCTCCGACTACAGTCAGGTTGTCTCCAGATCACTGGTCTTGATACCTTCTACCAAATTGGGTCCTCGCAGGAAAAATGCTCTGAGCTCCTTGTGGCTTAACCCTTTGGGGCACAGCCATGGGGAGGGCACTTCAGCCTTGGTGTCAATTCCCCTAGGCCATCTGGTTAACAGTCAAACGTCCCATAAACTGGGGGGAAGCCCCTTAGAGCGCACAGGGAACAGGCTGGACCACTCAGGGAAACCACTCAGGTGATGAGGGAGAATGGCAAGGCTGATTTCTTGGCGCGTCTTAGGGATGAGGCAGAAAAACGTACCCCCAATCATCTCAAATTCCATCATGCCTAGTGCCCTAGGGGTTGAGGGGAAAACGGACTCCTGTTTACCTCAAACCTCCGTCACACCTGGCATCCTTGGGAATGAGATGGAAACAAACTTCCTCAAGTTCCTGTCCTCATCAACCTCCACCACACCAAAAAATATCCAAATGCCCTGCTCCAGAACCTGAGGTGTTTCATCCTTGTGGGAGCCTCGCTCAGTGTGACACTCCAAATTTGGGGTTGTCAGCAGCAAACGAATATCAAGATGACACTCTCGATTCCTCAGCAGTGGTTCTGGTCTTGGCCAGTGCGACTTGCAGGCACTGGAAGGGCGTCTGGGAACTTAGCGACCTATAGACCTCGTCCAGGAAGGCGCCTTAGATACTAGCCAGGTCTGGATAGTGAAGGAAATGCCCGGCGTAGGCACTAGCAGCTATCCACCCTCAGGGCAGGCGGTAGTGGTGGGGACAGTCTGTCATTGCTTGGCAACAGCCCAGTTATAGAAACTAGCCTTTTTCTTGCTCACTCGCACGGTCTCAGGCACTGGGATCGCAAGCGGAAGGCGTAGGTATTTTATGTCCCCACTGGTGCTGGGTACTTCTTCTGACAGCATTGCTGCTTCTGTGGGCTCATACAGGCCACCAGCACCAGTAGTGCCTTCCACTGAATCAGAGCTGGCACAGGAACTTCAGATGAAATGTTTCTGGAAACCGGCTCTCCAACTTGTTGGCTAAAAGCCTTCAAGGCCTCCTTTGGCAGTCAGTGATTACTGTATTGCCAGTGATGGTGCGGTGCGGCTTGTTGATGAATTCCCACCAGATTATTTCAGTTTCCACATGGTCGCAGTAGGACAAGCCATTGCCTATTTAAGTGCCTGTGTCCACCACTGTAAAACAACCACTGATGATGAAGGTGGCAGCCTTTCATCAAATACGCCGCGCAGATGGCAAACGAAGGCATGAACTTTAGATACCTGTTGCTTCAACACAGCTCGGAATTAAACGCTTCCTGCCTGTCTTTGGGGTTCCCCAGCATGTGGATCCCGGCCTACTTTGCATTCCCGGACCTGTGGCGATGTAAAAGACGTGTGCTAGTGAGAAGCTCTGGCATCCTGGTTCTCAGCAGTGGGGCTTGAGCCTGTGCGTTTTTCCGAAGTACTCCATGCCCCCCGGCCTTTGACACTGCCAGGTTTCCCTACCAGCTGTGCTTTGGCCAGCCAAGATGACAGCCCATGTCAGAGGAGCATAGCTCGTGAGTACACTGTCCAACAACTGGCGCTTTGTCAGAAGATTCCCTGTCCATTAGAAGATACTTTGTTCTCTGGATCTTAAAAGGCCTGTCTTGGGATCCTCATCAAGCCAGCTAAAATGTCCACTGTCCCCACTGTCCTGGGTATCCTTGGTGAAACCTTTCAGGAGATGATCCCCCCAAACAACGTGATTTGCCAGTCCTGTCTAAATCTTTACCCTGGCATCTTGATCTGTTGTCCCTCATGGTCTTGTCCACTTTCATCTTAGAACTGACCATGACCCTAGCAATGCGAACAACTTCAGGCCCCTGCTTGAGCTGATACGATGAATTACCGGGAAGGAAGTGCAATCCACCTGGAGTGATGAAGTTGTGTCAGCATTGAATAACCAGGCATATGTGGCAGAGTAGTTCCGGAAGGATCCCCACTGCCATGGACCATATGGAGGGATGCACCTTGGAAATCCTGCCAGACAATATTGGTCCTCAAATATTGTCAGAGTTGTGAAGGAACGAGAACCTTGACTGAAGAGCTGGGGTGTAGTCCTCCATTCCATCTCGGTCCCTAGACTGGTTATGCAGCCATGTCTGTACCGCCTGCAGTCTTTTCCTGGGCCCAACCTGCTTGCAAGAAAACGCCTACTCACACTGGAATCAGGGTTGTCAGGAGTTACTTGCACATGTCTTTTGGCCACAAGTGCAGAGGAAAAGCTTTCTGAAAGCTGTTTAAGAAAATGTTCGGATCATGCTGGAAAATCTGTTCTGACCTGTTGCTCTTGATTTCCATGCCTCTGTGCCTCAAAAACATTGCTGACATTTCACGTCACTTCTGGACTTTCCACAGCTCAGGACGGCCCCTTAGGCCACCAGTAACGAAATTTGTTGATAGTCTCCCGCTCTGTGTATATTTACAATGCAGGTCCTGGACAAAATCAGCAAAGCATTGAGACCCTGTCAGCCTAGTGCCTCATAGGACTTCCCCTGGGTTTGTCTGGTTTGCTGGAAACTTTAGCTTGGCTGTTTCAGTCAGCTCTCTGGCTCCGAAGCGGTGCTACCCTCTTCCCTTTCCCTCTTCCCCTTCCCCTCTTCCCCTTTACCCTCTTTCTACGCTGCTCCACCTATTCGGGTGTAGGCATGTATGTGGCCAGCCTACTTTGAAATACTATGTTAAATTGTGATTTACTTTATAAAACTATTAGCTCACTCACTAATGCAGATCATTTGAGATTGCAAGAAGTACACAGAAGTGAGATGAGTGCGTTTGAATGTTTATAGACAATTGAATCTGCGACCTGTATGGAACACTGGGTATAATTCTTCCCACCACCACACCCTCTGTTCTCTCTCGTCTTTCTATCTATATGGTATGATTGTGTGCATTGCGTTGTTATGCGTGCGGGCATGCCGCATGCTGCGCGCCGGTGGTGTTATGTGTGTGTGTGATGTGTGTGTGTGTGTGTGGTGTTGGGTGGGGGTATTTCGGGCTGGTGTGAGCGGTTTGTTGTGTGGTTGTTGTTCAGGTTGGGGGGAAGTTTATGGTTGGAGAGGTCGGGGGGGGGGGGGGGAGTGGAGGTTAAGGATTGTGTTAAGGAGTCTATAAGCGCGCAGTTTAACACTGATCTTTTGTAAACCGTAACCTTTGATTTTCTTCTCTGTTGGGAGCTTGGGGGCAGCCAGCTGTAATTCAATGACGTGATAATCAAAGCAGGCCAGAGTTAAGGATGTTTGATTTTTCCGATGACCGAAATATAAGAGTCCTGGGGGAAAGTCAGAGCCGCGAAACGTTTGAAAAAAACCTGTTTGCGTTTTCATTATGGGTGTTGTATATAATATGATAATAATCTTATTATATATATATATATATATATATATATATATATAATATCTGAATTATTCATAAAAACATATAAAGGGTCTCAAATGATATAAAAGGTTTTCACAATTGTCACAAGTGTTCATTTGTCTGTCGAATCCGACAGGGGCTACTATGAAGTCATCTGGTGTTGAGGTAGGTTAGATGATTTGTGGAAACGCAGGTGGCTGATCAAGCGATAAGGTGCACGGAATGTGTGGTGACAATCGGACAGGGAAAGGAGAGATCATATTGATTGCTGGTGCGGGTTCTTCTTGTCCATCTATTTTGTTGCATTGCAGCTGTTCTTCGTTCTTCAGATAAACTGTTGCCTTTGTGGATAGAGTAACGCCATCTAGCTCGATCCATAGTAGTTTATTCCCATGTGTCAGGGTTGATGTGAAAGTTTTTATGGATGTTTGAAAGTGTCTTTGAAGCGTTTCTTCTGATCTTATTTGGGAACACGCTCCTTGTAGTTTGCAGCTTACCATAGGAAAGTCTCTGAGTAGCTGGTGGTCTGGCATGCAAGCAAACATGATCCGCCCATTGAAGCTGAGGCAGCATCAGGATGGTGTAGTTGCTCTAGGCGGCTGGCTTGCTGGTCAATCAACACAGTTCAACAAACTTCTGAGAAGGTTGTGTTGCAGTGATTCGGCTTCTTGGCATGGGTGTTTGTTACATTGTCCACGTTTCACATGCGGAAGGAGTGTGGGGAAGAACAACTGCTCTGTTCACCTTCAGCTTGTCTCTAGGCATGATGCCTCTTCTATTCCAAACATTGGTGTGTAGTCTGATGGAAGACTGCGCCTGCATATTCGCAATTTTGACGCTCAATTCGTAGTCGACGGTGACGTTCAGGGACAGTGTGCTGCCAAGGAAGGTGAAGGTACTTACCGACAGCAAGTCTCACACCATTAACTGTGATGTTAGCTTCATGGTAGGGTCTGCCTGGCGCAGGTTGATGCAAAGCTTTGTCTTCTTTGTATTAATGTTGAGACCGAAGTGGCGGAGGCCACAGAAAACTTGTGAATACTTGACTGCATGTCAATTTCTGAGCCAGCATTGAGGGTGCAGTCATCAGCAAACGAAAGTCCCTGGAGGATATGTCTTCACACCTGATTTGGGCCTGGGAACCTCTTGAGGTGTAAACAGTTTTCCATCTGCTCTGAATCGATGTAGATGCTACATCTCTTTCTCTGAAGCGTCAGTCAGCGTTGCTGAGAACATGATGTTGAAACAGAGTAGGTGCCAAAATACAGCCCCTGCTATACGCCTTTTGTGACAGGGAATGGGTAGATGTCTCTCCATTGTCCGGATTCGGGCTTACATTCCATCATGGAAACTGCAGCACCACAGAACTGAATTTTGGCGGGCATACATATTTGGCCACAATCGGTACAGCCCTCTCCACTGCAGATCAGGGCCTGGGTCAGGTCGACATAGGGGGAGAACAGATAGGCATTGTTCCTTGATATCT